>JAENRP010000378.1:0-27896 GCA_024741835.1 Diplocarpon mali | reverse complement strand
TACGCTTTTTACCTATAGGCTAGGCCCAGGAGTTAGAAAACAAAACTAGCAAAACAAACAAATAAGCTATAAAGTCGTAAAAACAATTAAAAATAGTATTAACCTAGATATCAATTTTCCTTAGTTTTCTTTAAAGGATAAAGAGAACTATTATTAGATAATACTCTCTTTATAAAGCGCCTACTTCTTCTTAATAGTTTATTATTAGTATTAGAAGAGTCCGGTCTTAGTATTATAGGAGCTTTAGTATTTCGTATAGATGCTAGTATAGTTTGATAGCTTTTGCTAATAGGGAGGGAGACTTATATTATAGCGTTATCGTTATCATCCTTTTTATTATTATTATTATCCTCTAAAGAGTCTTCTACTAAGGAAGGAGATAAGGCGGGCAGCTCTTTAGATAATACTTCCTTACCCTTGCCTTTATTTAAATTGAGTTGCAAGCCAGGCCTAGGAGTCGTATTAGGAGTTTTAGCATAGGGTTTCTTAGTGCTATATTTCTTAAGAAGAATTATCTTATCAATTATATTATTAGCCTTAATATTATCGTTAGTGCCTTTTATCTTAGCCTAGGATTTATCGCTATACAACTATAGTTTCAATTATTATACTAGCTTTTAAGTATTAGTAAAATTGTTAAAAAGTTCTTACTTATATTTCTTTAAATATATTATCAATTATACTATATCCTTTAAGAATAACTCCTTTATAGCTATTACCACTAATAGGTTATTCTATAATCTTCTACCTATAAGGGCCTCTGATAATAGACCGCCTTTCGTTATCCCAAGGGTTATATAGAACTTTATAGAAGATTCTCCTACTGCACCTTATTTTACTATACTTAATCTTTTTATACTAAGTGAATTAATAAGAAAATCTTCTAAGTTAGTGCTATTCTCAAGTGAATCATTGCTAACAACTTCTATATAATTATTACTAATAATCAAAAAACCGCCCTTTCTAGGTTCCCGTTCCGAATCGAAATTAATAAATATACCTTATCTTATGAATACTAAGAATAGAGTAGTGTCATTTGAAACGTATTCCTTTAAGATAATTTTCTCCTTAGTATTTAGCTCTTTTTATTATATAGCGCTCTGCGCTAGATTCAATGAGATCTATTAAGAGTTCTTAAGATAATAGGGTATAAGTGTAGATGACTTATAAGACTTTTCCTATATAGCAAATTCTTTAGTCGATTATTTTATAGTAGGAATTATATAATAGTTAATAGTTCTATTATTAAGGGAGTTGACCTATAAGCTAGGCCTAAGAGTCGATTTAATAAATCGCAAGTTAGCATTAATCTTAATAGTAATAATTCTTAAATAGTAGTTAATGCTTATAAATTATATAGGCTTAGGATATATTACTAACTTATATAAAAACTTATAATAAGTTAATAGCGCACTAAGATATAGCCTATAGTACATTCTTAAAGTCTATTATATTAGGCTATGCGTCATATTATAGAGAAATGCGGAAGGGGGCGAAAGCTTTTTATCGGAATTCTAAAAATGATACTAGTATATTTCCAATTCCTCTTATACTAATATTAAAAATGAATTCTTTCTATAATAGCTAAGGTTATATATGCGTATAGCGCTTAAAAAGGCATAGCTAAGCAGCTTAAGTATATTTAAGAAGCCTTTGCTATAAAGCGATATTAAGGTATTATTAGTTAGTATAGTCTTATACTAGGCGGGGGTCTAAGCGATATTATAGAACAATTTAAAGGCCTTAGGTGCTACTTAAAACTTAAAGAAACCTAACGATATATCTTTCTTAACCTAATTGGCTATTCTATTACTAGTAGCTATAATTATATAGTTTCTAAGGTATAATAAGAATAGTTTTAAATTAGGAGCAGTATAAAATTTATAAATATTAGATAATACCTCTTTATTAGTAATGCCTATTAATGCTAGTCCGCAGTATAGTATATATTATTATTTATAGAAGGTATAGAATTTCTTAAAATGGAAGTCTCTAAATATCCCTATTAAGAATTTACTTAGGCGTATCTTCATTTCTAGTATTACTATAACTCTGAATCTATCACTATACTATAGTATTATTTTAATATTAAGAGGGACTTAATAATATTCTATAGAGATTATTATTGTAGCGTCTTCCGGCTTTTCCTTAAGTATATAGTAGTCACCCTTTGATTTCTTATAGTTAATGAAGAACTATATAATATTATCTGCGGAGAATTCGTCTTATTGCAATTTCATAATCTATTTAATAGCTCTTGCTATTGCCTTTTGCGCTAATAAAACTTCTCCTCGACCTTCCTTTCTTAAATGCTTTATTATTAACTTATAGAATTTCAAAATAAACCTTTATAGGTCTTTAGGCAAAGTCTATATAATATCAGATGTGTCCTTCTTAGTTTTATTAAAAATTTCTAATATATTAGTGATAAGGTTATTCTTTTCATCTATCAGATTATCTTCTAAGTTTATATTATCATATATACTAACCCGCAGGCCAGGCCTATAAGTCAATTTATTTGCTATTAGTATTTAAGGTGTTTGAGGTATTTCTAAGGATAGTAATTCAAACTCGTCTAAGTCGGAAGATAGGTGGTTGGGCTAGTCTTCTATTTGAACTTTAGGTATTATAGGCACCTAATGCTTAAGGACTTCTTTATTATATGCTTCTTCCACTTATAGGCCGGGCCTATAAGTCAAGTCAGGCTCGTTTGTTGATTCGGCCATAGGTAGTAGTAGCTTTATAGTAGCAGGGATAACAAACTCCTATCTCTCCTTTTTATTATCAAAGTAGTTTATAGTATACTTAGCGAGATAAATCATCTTTTCTTTTATAATAAGTAGACTGCATTATAATTATTATAAGCTAAGCGTATCTAGAACTGTTTAGTCAAGGAGTGTAAAATTATTATACTAAGTAGGGTTATCTTTTATAATCTAAATAGTAGAGTGTATAATAGTGCTTAAGAATCTAATAAATCTTCTGCCCCAAATACTATTTCCTTGCAACTTCTTTATACCTTCTTAGATAGTGAAATAGTTCAAAACCTATATAGCCTTTGCTATAGGTTAGTATATTTTAAAAATTTTACCAAGCCCTTATAAGGCGTTGTTAGCGGTAATGTTAGTTATAAAGTAGGTTTGGAAAAGTATACTACAAGTGCTATTTATAAATTGCATCAATCTTTTTATATACTTATTTTTCTTATTTCAATTCTTCTAAAATAATTCAATTGAATTAGTATACCTTTAATACTTTTGTAAAAACTTTTCTCAATTAATACCTTTGCTTTAGAGTTCCTTATTTAAGAAATCATTAAAACCTAAGAATCTTTCCTTAATAGTAGAAATTCTATAGTTAAGTACCTTAATAGATGAATTTAGGAATACCTACTATTCTATCTTACCTAACGTTCTATAGGTGCTTATTATATCTTCTAATGATCTTAATAACTTACTATCTTATAAAAACCCTCCCTTTAATATTAGTTTATTATTAGTAGTGCTTAAGGACTTGCTGCCTAAGGCAATAACCGATATATTCTTCTTAGGTATGGCCTTTTTACTTATAGTTAGTAGTACTATAATGAATTATTTAGTAAGAGGAGGGTAGTTTTAAATAAAGAGATAATTATTTAAGAAAGATTAACGATATAGGAGGCTTGTATTAGAAAAGATTAATAATAAAAAGATAATAGTAGTAGTGCTGCTAGTACTAGTGCTAGGGTTTAGTAGGGTTATAGAAAAGGTAAAAAAAAGTATAATTGTAGTGCAAGGAGAGATTTATTTATAAAGATAGGAATCGCGCTAATGCATAAAGGAAAAGTAGGCATAAAGAGGCTAGAAGTAGGAATAAAAGTAGGGTATAACATATATAAGGACCTATAATTAGTAAATAATAATTATCAAAGGTAAGGACAACATTTCAAAGGTAAGCGTTAGAAAGTTATATATAAAGGGAATAATTAAAGAATGAATTATATAAAGAGTAAAGTAAATAAAGAATATATATAGAATAGAATAATAGGTTAAGAATAAAAAGGTATAAGTATATAAAAAGTAGATAATCCTAAAAAAATTCAATATCTAATTTGCAATCTCTTTAAATGGTTTTCAAAAGGGGTAGATTATAATTCTCTAGATCAAGTCGACTTAATTATTAGTTCTATTATTACTTCGGAGTCTTCTTCTCTTGTATTAGTTCTTATTTCTCGGCGATTTCTCAGCTTTAGGGACCTCTTTCAAAGGATCTTCTATTAGTACCCCTAGATTTGGTGACCGAGGTTTATCCGAACCATCTTATAGGCTTAAGCTAGCTGAGTCTATCCTTACTCGTAAGCCGGGCTCGCGGGTCAGTCTTAGCGTTTCTAAGCTTAAGGGTAAAAATAAGGGATTGGTTTCCAAATTAAGGTCTAATACTATACTAGCGTCTTAGTTTGTCCCTTTTCCGAATCTTCTTATAATAATGCCTTTATTAATTAGTATATTAGGCTCTTAGATAGCATTTACTTTATCGCATTATCTCTAAGACTTAAGTCTATAAAGAAGCGACTTAGTATTTATAACATTCGTTTAGGCTTTAATAAAGGCGTTAAAGAGCTTTTGATTATATTTTATAAAGTGGATTTTCAATTCGTCTTTATTAAGAAGAAATAACTCCTATACTTCGATTATAATTAATAGATCCGTTTAAGAGCGTCGACTAATAATAGCTTTAAAGAGGCTACTGCAGTTTTTAAAATGAAAAGCTACTTTAAAAGGTATAGTAGTTCTACTTGCGTTAATCTATTAAAGTACTAGAGGTTGCTTTAAAGCAGAGATTGAAAAGATAAGATCGGAGATTCGAATCTCATTTTCTAAGGTATTCTTATTGCAAATAGCCGTATAGTTATTATAAAAGGCTATAAAACCACCAGTCCTATAAGAATTATCCGAAAGCATTTTAAGAAGGTATTCCTATTTTATTATTACTATAATTGGATTGCTATTATTAGTAATAGGTCGCAAGATCTCCTTTTACTTTAATTTTATAGTTATTTAAGCTAGTTGAGATTTTGAACTAAGTGCCTAGGAAGTCTATCGACTTATCTTCTTTACAAATAGAATAAGTTTTATATTTAATTAAGAGCCGACCTACCTATTAAGGCTTTTAGAAGCTGGCCTTTATCCGATTAATAGGATCTGATAATCTAAGACTTGCTTTCTAATAAAATTGACTCGTAGGCCAAGACCGTAAGTAAAAATCGGAATTTCTTTATTAATAGTACTTATATCTCTCTTTATCGAAATAACTTAATTATAAAGACTAAGGCCAATTAATTAAAGAGGTTTAAGGTAGGCTATAAGCTAATAGGTTCCTTTACTTCTTACTATTATAGCTAAGAGGTAGAGTCTATAATGCATTTAAAGGACTTATTAAATAAGACTGAATATTATATTATAAAGAAAATAAAAAGGTATAAAGGTCGCGCTATCTATAGGGTAGAAGTAATAAAGATACATCTTTACTTCTTATCTTATAATAGAAAGGAATATACTTATAAAAGCACTATTATTAATAGTAAAATTGTCAATTAGGAAGCGGTATCTAAAGGGTTCAGGCATTACAATTGACCCTTCTTCCTCTATTTCCTCTTACTATTTATTACTTAATAATATTAATAAGAAGGAATTGTTCTATTCAATTGGCTTTAACGCTTTTAAGGCTTTAGGATTAGCCCTAAATTTTACAGTACCTAGAGATGCTTCTATTATTAATAGGTTAGATTTGCGTATCTTTAAAGAGATAAAGAATTGATTATTAAAGTGGATTAGAAAAAGATTAATATCTTCTACTATATAAAGAAGTTTAAGGTATTTAATAGTTTCATTAATATCAATTCCTTTATAATTAAGACTATAGTAAACCGAAAGAGAGTAAATATAAAGGTCGCAAAGTCTTCTTCCTTCGATTCCTACGCTAGGAAGATACTATTAAAAGCGAGTTTTTATTATAAAAGATACCTAAATATTATATCGTTCTTTAAGCTCAAGGTTAAGAATAACCAATTAAGGCATATTGCTATAATTACAAATGTCCTAATCAATAGATTCCTCTTTATATTCTCTTTCTTATAAGATAAAATAGTCTTGCTTAGTATCTAAGAGACTAAGTTCTTAACTTCTATAATTATTAAAGAATTGAATAATATCTATAAGGGCAAACTCGTTTAAGATAAGCTATTAAATCTATTTAATAGCTCTCTTAATTATCTTTAAAGTAGTAAGAATAAGGTCTTTCCTTATATTATTATTTTTAAAACAGTTATATATAAATATAAAGAAGTCAAGAACTAGCTCCTTTAAGTTATTAAGGAAGGAGTCTAAGCGAGCGCGCAATCCCTTGGTTTCAAATTGCAAATCAGCTAAGGTAGCTATTAAACGATCTATCCTTTTTAAAGGTTAAGCTAAAATAGGTCGTTTAGCTAAAGGAGAGTCCTTTAAAGATTTTGAAAACTCTAAAGAAGCTGCGCTAAGCGTTTAAGCAGTTTGTTTAATAGCGATTTCTAAAATTATTTCAATAAAAGGCAAGTTAGGTCCAATTTTAAAATTCTTATTTCTAACTCTTAGTTTAAGACTATAAGTCAAATCATATAGATTAATACTTATTATATCTTTAGGCTAAGAAGCGAATTTCAAAGCAGGCTTAACTACAAATAATCAATTCCTTTCTTTATTATTAAAGAAATCTTATTTAAACTCTATTATAGGAGTCCAGTTTTCTTTTAAAATAAGCAAACTATAAGTAGAAGCGCAGAGCCCTAGTATATTAATAATAGTACTATTAGGTAAGGTAATATCTAAAGCCTATTTTAATCTTTTTATAGCCTTATTAGCTACTATAAGTACTGTATTAAATAGACCTATAAATCTGCGACCGCGAATACAATTGCCTTAGAATTTTGCTACTCCTTTTTAAATGATAAAGAAATTGAGAATCTAAATAGCTCTAGCAGTAGGAGTATTTTCCTTAAGAATTTTTAATAATACTCGTCTTCTATTATTAAAATCAATATTTATTAAAAAGCGCGAATAAAATAGGAGTCCTCTCTTATTAATGGCTAAATTATCCAATTATCGAATAGATTCTTCTCTTTTATCTTAATCTATTCTAAAAGTATCGGCTAAGGTTATATATTAATCTACGTTAGCTAAGAATTCCTTTTTAAAGATTTCCTTTAGTTTCAATTCTTCGGTTAAGAAGTCGTTAAATTAGAGAATTCCAAAGGCTACTTAAGTTAAAAGGTTATTAATAATATTTGCGTAAGCTAAAAGGAGTTTTTATTACTCTATATCTCCTAAGGCTGCGTAGGTCGATTTAAAGCTCTTTAATAATACAATAGCTCTGCTATCTTAAGAGAAGTTTATAACTAGTGCTTATTCATCTCCTATCGCAGTAGATAAAACCATTTATAAGTTCTTTAAAGGCATATTACTTATAAAAGATAGGAAGTATAAATAAGAGATTTCAATAAGGTATAAGAATTAAAAGGGCATATAAGCTGCAATAGGTTTGCTATATATATATTAAGGAAATTGGACTTTTTATTTATTATTTAAAGAAAGTAATAGGAATGCTATAATTAAAGGCCAATATTAAGAATATAAAATAAGTTAAAGCAAGTAAGAATTTAAAGTAATCTTAAAAGATCCATATCTTAAATAATAAAGGAGGCGACCTTATTGAAAATGTAAAAATAAGGATTAAAGGAAGGTAGGATAATTAATAGGTTAGGAAATCGTTTAGTATTCCTACTTGCGTTCTTCGGATATTTTAAGAATAATAACTTAAGGTTGCGATTAATTAAGTATTTTAATATTCTTTACTTGTAGGACCGGCTTATAGGTTAAGTTGGAAAAATCTTAGTCTTTATCCAAGGGTTCAAAATTGCTTATATTGCCATTAATTCCTATAAAAGATTCGGAGGTTATATTAATTTTTAATTCGTCTTTTAAAGGGAATAAGGTCTAGTCGTATTAATAAAAGCGCTTTAGTTAGTTAGCTATAAATATTCCTTTAATATCGACTCTATTAAGTTCTTAAAGAGTATAGTATCCCTTTTCTTTCTACTTAGATTTAACCTTAAATAGACTAAGCTATTAATAGTCAAGTTTAGTATTTGCTAATATATTAATACTTCTTATAATATTATAAACTAGGATAAGATTATCTTTTCGAATAAGGTATGTTTTAAATACTTTAGAAGCAGCCTATGCTTCTTTAGCTTTTTCTTAATATCGTTTCTTTTATAAAATGATTTCCTTTATATCTATATCTTAGAGCTTAAGTTATCGGCATCTTATTATAAGCAAATCGGAATAGTTCTGAATTTGACTATAATCGAATAATCTTTAAATAAGCTATTAGGATTTAAAAAGGAGCTATGCCTCTTTGCTATAGATAAGGAAAAATAGTATAACTCTAATTGGTTTATAAATTATCGTTTAATAAGTAAAGAGTATTTTATAAAAGTGTTTTATCTAATTCTTAAATCCTTTATAAGTAACTTTAGATAGCCTATTAAGAATATTGCAATATCCTTGCTTTACTATTCTATTAGCTTTTAAGTTGTATACTAAGATTTGAACCTACTTAATGCTATATTTTCGCAAAAAAGCTTTAACTACTCCTTTATTTTTAAAGCCTCTATTAATAGTTAATCTGCTAAAAAGTCTATAGTAATAGACTATATCTTCCTAAAGGAACTTTGCAATAGATTCAAAGTTAGTAGATCTTAAAGGTCGTCCTTTAGGCTATCTTAATAGGTCTTCCTTTGCTAGAATAAAATATATAATCCTATTTTCGATTATTAATACTTATATAATATCGAGACTGACTTTATAAAAAAGGCCTAATAGCTAGGTTAAGAATAGAGGATTCTCTTTACAACTAGGTTTTCGTTTCTAATAGGGGATGCAACTTTTTATAAAGGCTTTGCAATCCTTAAAAGAACCCTTTTAAAAGAATTTCCTTGAGAGTTAGTAGTAGGTAGACTTAGCTCCTTAGTAGCCAGTTTCCTTATGAATATCTTAAATAGCCTTAGCCCTTAGTTTTTTATTATTTAAGTAGAATTATATAAGGAATAAGTTATTGCTCCTTTTAAATAATCGTCTTCTTTATATTAGATAAATCAGAGCTTTAGCTTTAAATTTCTAAAAATCCTTAAGAGCAATTGTCTTTAGTTATTTAAGTGTAATTAAAAACTTTGCAATTTCTTTAAAGTCACTTAAGTAGTTAGGTGATAAAATTCTCTTATTTGACTCGCGGGCTAGGACCGCGAGTTAAGTCCCTTTAAGGCAATATATTAATAGATAACTAACTTCGTTCTCTACCTACTTATTAATATCTATTTTATCTTCTTTAATTAAATTAAAGGGGTAAGGATAAGTTCTTTTTAAAAGGCTATTAGCGGTAGTATTTTTCATTCCTAGAATGTATTTGACTTTAAAGTCTATTAGTCTTATTTAAGTAATCTATTTTATTAGCAAGGCTCTTAATAGATCGCTTATAGCTTTATTTAATTATTCTATTAGTACTTTAGTATTAGTTTTAAGGATAAAGTAAGTACTATAGAAGTTGCTTCTTATCTTTTTTATTACCTTTAGAGTGCCTTTGCATTCCTATTTAATAGTATTATACTTTATCTTTGCTAGATTTTAAAGACTACTTTTAAAGTAAGCTAGATATCTTTTCTATTAGCTATTAGCTTATTAAAGGATAGTACCTTATTTGATTAAGCTTACATTAACTATTAGTATAATTGGCCTAGCGTTAGCTCTATAGTCTATTTTAATCAGATATAGCACTTTAAGCAATGCTTGCTTCAGTTGTTTTATAGCCTCCATTTAAGGTTCCTCCTATTGAAACTCAGCCCCTTTTCAAAATAAGGTATAAATAGGTGCTGCCTTTTGAGTAAAATCCTTAATCTAAATGCAATAGTATACTATAATACCAATAAACGCGCGAGCTTCTGCTATATTATTATACCTCTTCTATTTATCGATTTTAAGTACTTTAGCCTTCTAAGGACTTCGACTATTGGAATCAGTAATAAAACTAATAATTTCTATTAATAGAAGATAGTATTATAACTTTAGACCAACTGTTACTTTTACCCTTTTGAATTATATAAGTACTTAGTCTAGGTTCTAAATATATTCTATTATAAATTGTTATATACTAAGAAGAACTTCTTTATAATTATAGAATGATCTTAATCCTTTTACTTTTATATTATCTATATAAGGGAGCGCAATATTAGGTATATAATCTATTAGTATCTTATAAATTACTTAGACAAATTGAGCGATCGAATTTATAGCCCCTTAAGGTAATCTTATTATCTAAAGTAGCTTAAGAGGGGTTTGAATTGCTATTATATCTTTTGATTTAACATTAAGAATGAATTGGTTATATTTAGAAAAGAAGTTAATAAGAGAGCTATAGGTTAATCCTGCGAATTTATTTAAGAACTTATCTATATTCGAAGGAATGTTAGCATCTTTAATAGTTACTCGGTTTATCTCTACTACTACTATTATTAGTTTGTAAGTTCCCTTTTCTTTCTTAGTAATTAAGAATCATTTGTTCTTATAAGGGCTATTATAGAACTTGAGAATACCTTACTTTAGCCTATCCTTTAATATTTCGATTACCTTTTCTTAAAGAGCTTTAAGGACCTTAAATGTTTTTTCTTACTAGGCTTTATAAGGTATTATCTTAATCTTAATATAAGGCGTAACCTCTTTTTAAATCTAGCTAAGTTCCGTCTAATTAAAAGCTAAGGCGTTCTTTCAATTTATTAAGGTTTTATAAAGTAGTTTGCGTTCTTACTTTATTAAGTCTTCTCTAATTTTTAGCATATTGAAACGTTCTTTTATTAGCTAATATCTAATAGGTTTATTAGAAAATCTGCTTATAATAAACTTATCGAATTTGCTACCTAGCTTTAAAAGTTAAAGCTTCTTATCTTATTTAAACCAATTATCTAATCCTTTAAGCTTTAAGCTATTAGAGATTCCCTAATCTACTAGTTGTACTTTATTAGCCTTACTTTTATATATAGTTCGAATATTAGCTAGTACTATACTTCTTTACTTCTTTCCTTTTTTATTAAATCCTGCGAAACGGTCCGAATTTTCCTTTTTAAAAATAAATAAAAGATTTTCTAAATTATTAATTTAAAGTATATAAATGGAAATGTTATTAGTAATTTTATTATTTTTCACTTATAAGTCTAGCCTATAAGTGGTTTTTAGGTTTTTTAAAATAATTAGTAAATTATTAAAATTTATAAAACGAACTCTCTTCTTTACCTTATTTTTCTTTTTTCTTAATTATTAAGCTAATAAAACGCCAATTATACTATTTTTCAAAATTCCAGATTTGACTCCTAGTCTAGGACCGCGAGTCAAATCGCTATTATTTAAAATTGGCAAACTTACCTTTCTTTTACTATAACTCCTTATTAAGTGCCTTCCTTTATTAATATTAAGCCTAGCCCTTATGCTAGCTAATCGTTTCTTAAAACCTTATTCTAAAATTCGGCTATATCTCTTATAATAACTATTTATCCTTTTAAGGATCGATCCGTATTTTAAAGACTAGCTTTTATAAGACTATCTTTAAGATAATTAAATATTAGCTAAGATTTTAAAATAAAGGGCATTCCTAAAAGAATATCATTTAAAGAATTCTCTATTATTAGAAAGTTAGTATAATTAATAATTCCTTCGACTCTAACCTTTATATTTTTCACCTATTTATCAAAATTATATTTCGATCTAAAGATAGTCGAATATATAAGAAGTCGATCGCTAACAATTATTAATTAAGCTATTTCTACCACTTTTCTAATTATTATATTAACTTTTGAACTATAATCGATTAGAGCCTTTGCTTTAACTAATTCTTTTATAAAATAAATAATAATAGGGCTTTTTATTACAACTACTAAATAATTTCAATTAATATTCTAAGATATTAAAGCTATTGCTATAATATTATAATATCTTTAGGTTCCTTTATCTTTTGCAATCTAAAGATATTTAATTAAGGCTAAGTGCTTTTTAAAGTTCTTTAATATTATAATTTCCATTTCCTTATTATTATTCAAATCTTTAAAGGCAATTGGGATATGCTTTCCTAGTACTTTATTAAAGCGTCTAATTAAATTAAATAGGTCTTTAAAAGTGAGGTTAATTTGCTAGGCTATAACATTCTCTATAGCTTTTTCTATTACAGTTGAACTAGCGTATTTATTAACGAATTTTTCTTATTTTAACATTTATCTCTTTTACTTAAGGTCAAGGGTCTGCGTAATAACTTCAACTTCTTAATCTTTAAGCTTAAAGCCATCTTTATCTATTATATCTTTAATCAATTTATCTATTATATTAATTTTATCCTTATCTACTATAGTTCCAAACTATTAAGTATCTTTTAGCATTTAGACCCTATATTAAGATTCTTAAGTTATACGTATTAATTTCTAGACTTTAGCTAGTTTTATTAGTATTAAAGGAGTAGTAGATCTAAAAGAACGATAAGTATTCTAAGGGTTTTTAGATATAGAAGTAGCATTAATATTAGTAGATATATTATTATTAACCTACTTTAAAATAAAGATTCCTTTAACTTTAGTAGCAGTCTGGTTCGAAGTTTAATTAATAAGCACTCCCTTAAGTAGATTGCTAGCTAGACCTATATATATATAAGTTAGGACCTTAGAGTTGATTTCGATAATGCGCTTCCATTCGGCCAAATCCTCGTCCTACTTTATACTATATATTATTATTTGAATAGTCTATAGCTATAAATGATTCTAGTATTTTTTAATAGGGATAGCATTTAGCCTAGGATCTCTAATGCAAAGCATCCTATACTTATTAATATATATAACCCTAGTGTTAATAAAACGAAGGAAAAGAGGGCAATTGTTATAATACTTATATAAAGCGCAATTAGGTTTTTTATTATTGCAAAAGTTGCAAGTTAATTGTCTTCTATTACTATTTCCTTAGTACCCTATAATATTAATATTGGCAGAGTGCTAGTTAGGATCAATTCCTCTTTCTTTAATCAACTATTGCGTTCTTATATTAGCTAGTTATTCCGAATAATAAGAAGCAAGAGTCTAGTAATAAGAACTATTAAGTTGGCTTATAATAGCTGAGTTTTATCTATTACCAAATTAGAGAATATACTATTTTTCTTATAAGAGATTATTAATTCTAGTTTCTAAGCTTTAGATTTAGAGTTTTACAAATTAGGTCTTAAGTTCCTTAATTCTAAAGTTAGATCTTACTCTTAGGTTAGGCCTGCAAGTGAAAGGTATAACTACTAGGTTCTTTTTTACCTCTTCTATAACTTCCAGAGCTTTCGAGTATTCTTAGACCAGGCTCTTAAGGTCTTTAGTATAAGAGGGAGTAAGGGCTTTTTCCTACTTTATAGTATTAATAGTTCTCTTATTAAGATTTGATTTTAAAGTAAAGGCTAAGAATTCCTTAAATAAGGCAAAGGTTATAAGATCTTGCTTATCGATCTTAAAATGCTTGATAATCTTATTTTAAAAGCTAATAGGTAATCCGAGTAAGAAAAGGCGGCCTCTTTTAACTTCGCTAAGTATTTTCTAGCTAATTAAGGTATTTAATATATAAGTAAAAGTCTAATAGTAGTTCTTAAGTTCCTTAAGAGTATAAGTGATTAGAACAAATTCCTTTAAAAAAGCCAAAGTATTGCGAATCTGCTATTTATCAAATTTGCGGAATTCAGATTTAAAGGCCTTAATAAGGAGTTCCTATAAACTATAAGTTTTCTATTTAAGAAGGGACTTAATAATATCTTTACTTATATAATTATAATAGCAAGGAAGTCGAGAAATCATATCCTCTTATATAATACTAAAATCGTAATAAGTTTCCTTATATTGCTTAAGGAAATCAGTAATATTAGCGCCTATAAAGTAAGGAGCGCTAGGGGAACTAAGGAGGGGAAAGTGACTAGTAATAGCCTTAAATGCGGCTATTATCATTTTATACTAACCGTCTAAGTTAATAGAATCTATAAGAGGCAAAGGGGAAGCTTTAATATTACAAGATTGATTGCTAAAAGGAGTACTTCGAAATTTAAAAGGGCTTAAAGAACATTCAGAATCTAAGTCAATCTTAAAGTGATTAAGACGAGTTTGAAAAGATTCGGACAAAGGGTTAGTAAAAAGTTTAAAATTATTATTATTTTTAATATTTTTAAGCTTTAATATTAAAAAAGTAGGTAGCAGTCTTAAGTTGTTTAAAGATGTCTTTTTATCCTCCTACTTATAGGCTAGGCTTAGGAGTAGAATTCCAGATTCTACTAAAAGTTTAATCCGTGTTTACTAAGAGATTCTAATTAAGTACTAAATAGCTAATAGGAGCATTGCAATTAATTGTAATAAGATAAGGTTTACTTAATTTAAGGCCAATTTCTAAGATAAGGTTTATATTTAAGATTCTTCTTAGCCTTTAGGCCAATTCCTATTAGTCCTTAAAATAAAGGGGTCTCCGGAGACGATTCTAAGGCAATCTTTAGAGTTCTATTAAGCTAAAGCGGCTGAATTATCAAATTCGGATTTCTAAGGACTCTAAGGAAATACCTCTAGTTGAAGTTTGCGCTTAATATTACTTAAGTATTCGAAACTACTACTATTTGAGATTGCTATTATAGGATTTGCCAAACTTTTTATACTAGGAAGCCGAAAATTCCGAAAATCTCAAAGTTAAGGAAGAAAATAGGGGTTTTTAAAGCAAAGCCGAAAAGGGAAAATCTGAGGTTATTAATAGTTGCTAAACAAAATCGACAGTTCTAAGTAACTAGGCGATTGAGGATAAGGTTTTTAAAGTTAATCAGAATACTATAAGTGTTTTAAAGATGTATTTTTTAAAAGGCCAGTCTCTTATCTGCGAATTAAGAGATCGATAAGGTTGTATAAGGATAAAAATCTTAAGAAATCGGTCCTTACATAGGTTACTAATATAAAACTAAGGGGAGATAATACAAGAATAGGCCTAAGGGAAGACCTAAAAACAAGAGGAGGAAGCACTATAAGCGGGCTCTCTTAGATAAGATATTAGGAACAAGTCCTAAGTATAGGGTATATTTAGTACTATAGCGACGCGCGCTATCTCTATATATAGAAGATGGCCCTTTTATCCTCCTACCGTCCTGCGCCGATCATATGATATATATCACAAGACCTATCCATCTCAGGTCTCTATACTAGCTTCCTTAAAGGAATTTATTCTAGTCACTTAAACTCCTAAGGAACTTAAGAACTACTATTAGACTTTTACTTATATATCAAACACCTTAATTAGCTAGAAAATACTTAGCGAAATTGAAAGAGGCTGCCTTTTCTTACTCAGATTACCTATTAGCCTTTGAAATAAGATTATCAAATATTTTAAGATCGATAAGTAAGACCTTATAACCTTTGCCTTATTTAAGGAATTCTTAGCCTTTACTTTAAAATCAGATCTTAATAAGAGAACTATTAATATTATAAAGTAGGAAAAAGCCCTTACTCCCTCTTATACTAAAGACCTTAAGAGTCTGGTCTAAGAATACTCAAAAGCTCTAGAAGTCATAAAGGAGGTAAAGAAGAACTTAATAGTCATACCTTTCACTTATAGGCCTAATATAAGAGTAAGATCTAACCTTAGAATTAAAGAACTTAAGACCTAATTTGCAAAACTCTAAATCTAAAGCTTAGAAATTAGGATTAATAATCTCTTATAGGAAAAATAGTATATTCCCTAATTTAGTAATAAGTAAAACTCGGCTATTATAAGCCAACTTAGTAATTCCTATTACTAAACTCCTACTTCTTATCATTTAGAATAACCAGCTAATATAAGAACTTAATAGTTGATTAAAAAAGGAGAAATTGATCCTAACTAATACTCTGCCAATATTAATACTATAAGGTACTAAGGGAATGGCAATAGAAGAAGATTAACTTGCAACTTTTGCAATAATAAGGAACCTAACTGCCCTTTATATAAGTATTATAATAATTGTCCTCTTTTCTATCGTTTTATTAATACTAAGGTTATATATATTAATAAGTATAAGATACTTTGCATTAGAGATCCTAAGCTAAAAGCTATCCCTATTAAAAAGCACCAGAATCGCTTATAGTTATAAACTATTCGAACGATAATATATAATATAAAATAAGATAAGAATTTAATCGAACGATAGCGTATTATAGATATAAACGCTAAAATTCCAACTTATATATATATAGGTCTAATTAGCAATCTACCTAAGGGAGTTCTTAAGGACTTAGCTTTTAATTAAATAGCTATAGAAGTTAGAGGCATCTCTATCTTAAGATAGGTTAATAATAATATTTCAGCCGATATTAATACTGCTTTTATATTTAAAAACCTTTAGAATTCTTAGCATCCTTTTAGATCTTCCATTCTACTAATACTAATAAAACTAGCTAAAGTCTAGAAATCAGCATATGCAACTTAGGAATCTTAATATAAAGTCCAAATGCTAAAAGACACCTAATAGTCTAGAACTGCAATAGATAAAGATAAAGCCGATATAGCAGACGAATTAATTAAAGATATAATAGATAAAGATAGCTTTAAGCTTAAAGATTAAGAAGTTAAAGTTATTACGCAGACCCTTGATCTTAAGTAAAAGAGATAGATATTAAAATAGGAAAAATTCGTTAATAAATACGCCAGTTCAACTATAATAAAGAAAGCTATAGAGAATATTATAGCCTAGCAAATTAACCTTATATTTAAAGACCTATTTAGTTTAATTAGACGCTTTAATAAAGTACTAGGAAAGCATATCCCAATTGCCTTTAAAGATTTGAATAATAATAAGGAAATGGAAATTATAATATTAAAGAACTTTAAAAAGCACTTAGCCTTAATTAAATATCTTTAGATTGCAAAAGACAAAAGAACTTAAAGGTACTATAATATTATAGTAATAGCCTTAATATCTCAGAATATTAACCGAAATTATTTAGCAGTTATAATAAAAAGCCTTATTATTATTTATTTAATAGAAGAATCAGTTAAAGTAAAGGCTCTAATCGATTATAGTTTAGAAGTTAATACGATAATTAGAAAAGTGGTAGAAATGGCTTAATTAACAATTATTAGCAATCGACTCCTTATATATTCGACTATCTTTAAATTAAAATACAATTTTAATAGATAGGTAAAAAACGTAAAGGTTAAAGTCAAAGGGATTATTAATTATACTAACTTTCTAATAATAGAGAATTCTTTAAATGATATTCTTTTAAGAATGCCCTTTATTTTAGAATCTTAGCTAATATTTAATTATCTTAAAGATAGTCTTATAAAAGCTAGTTTTTAAAATATAAATCGATCTTTAAAAGGATAAATAGTTATAATAGGAGATATAACCGAATTTTAAAATAAGATTTTAAGAAACAATTAGCTAGTATAAGGGCTAGGCTTAATGCTAATAAAGGAAGGCACTTAGTAAGGAGTTATAGCAAAAGGAAAGTAAGTTTGCTAATTTTAAAGAATAGTGATTTAACTTACAGTCTTAGATTAAGAGTCAAATCTGGAATTTTAAAGAATAGTATAACTGGCGTTTTATTAACTTAATAATTAAGAAAAAAGAAAAATAAGGTAAAAAAGAGAGTTTATTTTATAAATTTCGATAATTTACCAATTATTTTAAAAAACCTAAAAACCACTTATAGGCCAGACTTGCAAGTGAAAAACAATAAAATTATTAATAACATTTCTATTTATATACTTTAAATTAATAACTTAGAAAATCTTTTATTTATTTTTAAAAAGGAAAATTCGAACCGTTTTATAAAATTTAATAAAAAGGGAAAGAAGTAAAGAAGTATAGTACTAGCTAATATTAGAACTATATATAAAAGTAAAGCTAATAAAGTACAACTAGTAGATTAAGGAATCTCTAATAGCTTAAAGTTTAAAAGATTAGATAATTAGTTTAAATAAAATAAGAAGCTTTGACCTTTAAAGCTAAGTAGCAAATTCGATAAGTTTATTATAAGTAGATTTTCTAATAAACCTATCGGATATCGGCTAATAAAAGAACATTTTAATATATTAAAAATTAAAGACGATTTAATAGAATAAGAACGCGAACTACTTTATAAAACCTTAATAAATCGAAAGGACGCCTTAGCTTTTGATTAAATAGAACTTAGCCAGATTTAAAAAGAGGTTACGCTTTATATTAAGATTAAGATAATACCCTACGAAGCCTAGTAAGAGAAAACATTTAAAGTTCCTAAAGCTCTTTAAAAAAAGGTAATCGAAATATTAAAGGATAGGCTAAAGTAGGGCATTCTCGAATTCTATAATAGCCCTTATAAGAATAAATAGTTCCTAGTTATTAAAAAAGAGAAGGGAACTTATAGATTAATAATAGTAATAGTAGAGATAAACTAAGTAACTATTAAGGATACTAATATTCTTTTAAATATAGATGAGTTTTTAAATAAATTCGTAAGATTAACCTATAGCTCTTTTATTAACTTCTTCTTTAAATATAACTAATTTATTCTTAATATTAAATTAAAAGATATAATAGCAATTTAAACCTCTCTTAGGCTACTTTAGATAATAAGATTACCTTAAGGGGCTATAAATTCGATCGCTCAATTTATTTAAGTAATTTATAAAATACTAGTAGATTATATACCTAATATTGCGCTCCCTTATATAGATAATATAAGAGTAAAAGGATTAAGATCATTCTATAACTATAAAGAAGTTCTCCTTAGCATATAATGATTTATAATAGAATATATTTAGAACCTAGATTAAGTGCTTATACAATTTAAAAGGGTAAAAGCAATAGTTAGTCTAAAGTTATAATACTATCTTCTATCGATAGAAATTGTTAGTTTTATTACTAATTCTAATAGCCAAAGTCCTTAAAGGGCTAAAGTACTTAAAATCGACAAATAGAAAAGGTATAATAATATAGTAGAAGCTCGCGCGTTTATTAGTATTATAGTATACTATTACATTTAAATTAAGGATTTTATTAAAAAGGCAGTACCTATTTACTCCTTATTTTAGAAAGGGGCTGAGTTTTAATAGGAGGAACCTTAAATAAAGGCTATAAAACAATTGAAATAAGCGTTGCTTAAGGCGCTATATCTAATCAAAATAGACTATAGAGCTAATGCTAGGCCAATTATACTAATAGTTAATGCTAGCTTAATTAAATAGGATACTATCCTTTAATAAGCTAATAGCTAGTAGAAAAGATATTTAACTTGCTTTAAAAGTGGTCTTTAAAATCTAATAGAGATAAAGTATAATACTATTAAATAGGAATGCAAAGGCACTCTAAAGGTAATAAAAAAGATAAGAAGCAACCTTTATAGCACTTACTTCATCTTTAAAACTAATACTAAAGTGCTAATAGAATAATTGAATAGAGCTGCAAGCAACCTATTAAAAGCCTTACTAATAAAATAGATTGCTTAGATAAGACTAATAGACTTTAAAGTTAAATATATTCTAAGAATAAAAAATACTACTACTAATAGCCTTTTAAGAAGAACTTATCCCTACCCTTTTAATTTAATTAAAGAAGATGAAATAGATATTAATAAGTAGGTAAAGAACGAAGTTAGTTATCTATTAATATATCGCCTTAAAGGGATTCGACTTGCAGTCTTAGCTTGCAAGTCAAATAAGAGAATTTTATTATCTAACTACTTAAGTGACTTTAAGGAAATTATAAAATTTTTAATTACGCTTAGACAATTAAAGACAGTTCCTCTTAAGGATTTTCAGAAGTTTAAAGCTAAAGCTCTGATTTATTTAATATAAAGAAGATAATTATTTAAAAGGAGCGATAACTTATTCCTTATATAACTCTACTTAGATAATAAAAAATTAAAGGCTAAGGCTATCTAGGATATTTATAAGGAAACTGACTATTAAGGAGCTAAGTCTACCTACTATCAACTCTTAAGGAAATTCTTTTAAAAGGGTTCTTTTAAAGATTATAAAGCTTTTATAAAAAGTTGCATCCCCTATTAGAAATGAAAACCTAGTTATAAAGAGAATCCCTTATTCCTAACCTAGCTATTAGGCCTTTTTTATAAAGTTAGTCTTAATATTATATAAGTATTAATAATTGAAAATAGGATTATATATTTTATTCTAGCAAAGGAAGACTTATTAAGATAGCTTAAAGGACGACCTTTAAGATCTACTAACTTTGAATCTATTGCAAAGTTCCTTTAGGAAGACGTAGTCTATTGCTATAGACTTTTTAGCAGATTAACTATTAATAAAGGCCTTGAAAATAAAAGAGTAGTTAAAGCTTTTTTATAAAAATATAGTATTAAACGGGTTTAAATCTTAGTATATAATTTGAAAGCTAATAGAGTAGTAGAGTAAGGATATTATAATATTCTTAATAAGCTATCTAAAGTTACCTATAGAGGATTTAAGAATAAGATAAAACACTTTTATAGAATACTCTTTACTTATTAAACGATAATCTATAAACCGATTAGAGTTATACTATTTTTCCTTATCTATAGTAGAAAGGCATAGCTCCCTTTTAAATCCTAATAGCCTATTTAGAGATTGTTCGATTATAGTTAAATTTAGAACTATTCCGATTTACTTATAATAAGATGCTAATAACTTAAGCTTTAAGATATAAATATAAAGGAAATTATTCTATAAAAGAAATGATATTAGGAAAAAGCTAAGGAAGTATAGGCTGCTTCTAAAGTACTTAAAACGCACCCTATTTGAAAAGATAATCTTATCCTAATTTATAATATTATAAGAAGTATTAATATATTAATAGATACTAAACTTAACTATTAATAGCTTAGCCCATTTAAGGTTAAATCTAAGTAGAAAGAAAAGGGATACTATTCTCTTTAGGAACTTAATAGAGTTGATATTAAAGGAACCTTTATAGCTAATTGACTAAAGCGCTTTTATTAATGCGATTAGACCTTATTTCCTTTAAAAGATAAATCAGAAATTGATATAACCTCCGAATCCTCTATAGGAACCGACGGCAATATAAGCAATTTTGAACCTTTGGACGAAGACTAAGATTTTTCCAACTTAACTTATAAGCCGGTCCTATAAGTAAAGAATATCAAAATACCTAATTAATTGCGACCTTAAGTTATTATTTCTAAAATATCCAAAGAATATAGATAAAAATACTAAACAATCTCTTAGCTTATCAATTATCCTACCTTCCTTTAATCCTTATTTTTACATTTTTAATAAGGTCGCCTCTTTTATTATTTAAGATATAGATCTTTTAAGATCACTTTAAATTCTTGCCTACTTTAACTTATTTTATATTCTTAATATTAGCCTGTAATTATAGCATTCCTATTACTTTCCTTAAATAATAAATAAAAAGTCCAATTTCCTTAATATATATATAGTAAACCTATTGTAGCTTATATGCCCTTTTAATTCTTATATCCTATTAAACTCTCTTATTTATACTCCCTATCTTTTACAAGCAATATGCTTTTAAAGAACTTATAAATGGTTTTATCTACTGCGATAAGAGATAAATAAATACTAATTATAAACTTCTCTTAGGATAGTAGAGCTATTATATTATTAAAGAGCTTTAAATCGACCTATATAGCCTTAGGAGATATAGAATAATAAAAACTCCTTTTAGCTTATGTAAATGCTATTAATAACCTTTTAACCTAAGTGGCCCTTGGAATTCTCCAATTTGACAACTTCCTAATTAAAGAATTAAGATTAAAGGGAATCTTTAAAAAGGAATTCTTAGCTAACGCAGATTAATATATAACCTTAGCTAATACTTTCAAAATAGACTAAGATAAAAGAGAAGAATCTATTCGATAACTGGATAATTTAGCTATTAATAAGAGAGGACTCCTATTTTATTTGCGCTTTTTAATAAATATTAATTCTAATAATAGAAGACAAGTGTTATTAAAAATTCTTAAGGAAAACACTCCTACTATTAAAGCTATTTAGATTCTTAATTTCTTTATTATTTAAAAAGGAGTAGTAAAATTCTAAGGCAATCAAATTCGCAGTTGCAGATTTATAGGCCTATTTAATATAGTACTTATAGTAGCTGATAGGGCTATAAAAAGATCAAATTAGGCTGCAGATATTACCTTACCTAATAGTACTATTATTAATATATTAGGGCTTTGCGCTTCTATTTATAGTTTACTTATTTTAAAAGAGAACTGGACTCTTATAATAGGATTTAGATAAGATTTCTTTAATAATAAAGAAGGGAATTAGTTATTTATAATTAAGCCTGCCTTAAAATTTGCTTCTTAGCTTAAAGATATAATAAGTATTAAACTATATGATTTGACTCGCGGTCCTAGACTAAGAGTTAGAAACGAGAATTTTAAAACTGGACCTAACCTACCTCTTGCCGAAATGATTTTAGAAACTGCTATTAAATAAACTACTTAAACGCTTAGCGCAGCTTTATTAGAATTTTCAAAATCTTTAAAGGACTCTCCTTTAGTTGAATAACCAATTTTAGCTTAACCTTTAAAAAGGATAGATTATTTGATAGCTACCTTAGCTAATTTGCAATTTGAAACTAAAGGATTATACGCCTATTTAGACTCCTTCTTTAATAACTTGAAAGAGCTAGTTCTTAACTTCTTTATATTTATATATAACTGCTTCAAAAACGATAATATAAGGGAAGACTTTATTCCTACTACTTTAGAAATAATTAGAAAAGCTATTAAATAGATTCAATAGCTTACCTTAAACGAATTTGCCTTTATAGATATTATTTAATTCTTTAATAATTATAGAAGTTAAGAACTTAGTCTTTTAGATGCTAAGCGAGACTATTTTATCTTATGAGAAAGAGAATGCGAAGAGGAATCTATTGATTAAGATATTTGTAATTATAGCAATATGCCTTAATCGGTCATTCTTAACCTTAAGCTTAGAGAATGATATAATATTTAAGTGTCTTTTATAATAAAAACTCGCTTTCGATAGTATCTTCTTAGCGTAGGAATCGAAGGGAGAAGACTTTGCGACCTTTATATTCGCTCTCTTTTAGTTTACTATAGCCTTAATTATAAAGGATTTAATATTAATAAGACTATTAAATACTTTAAACTTCTTTATATAGTAGAAGATATTGATCTTTTTCTAATCTACCTTAATAATCAATTCTTTATCTCTTTAAGGATATGCAAATCTAACTTATTAATAATAGAAGCATCTTTAAGAGCTGTAAAATTCAAGGCTAATCCTAAAGCCTTAAAAGCGTTAAAGCTAATTAAATGGAATAATTCCTTCTTATTAATATTATTAAGTAATAAATAGTAAGAGGAAATAGAGGAAAAAGGGTCAATTGTAATGCTTAAACCCTTCGGATGCCGCTTCTTAACTAATAATTTTACTACTAATAATAGTGCTTTTATAAGTACATTCCTTTCTATTATAAGATAAGAAGTAAAGATATACCTTTATTACTTCTACCCTATAGATAACGCAACCTTTATACCTTTTTATTTTCTTTATAATATAATATTTAGTCTTACTTAATAAGTCCTTCGGATATATTATAAACTTTACCTTTTAGCTATAATAGCGAAAAGTAGAGGAGCCTATTAGCTTATAGCCTACTTTAAACCTTTTTAATTAATTAGTCTTAGTCTTTATAATTAAGTCGTTTTAATAAAGAGAGATATAAGTATTACTAATAAAGAAAATCCAATTATTACTCGCGGTCCTGGCTTGCAAGTTAATTTTATTAAAAAGTAAGTCTTAGATTATTAAATCCTATTAATCAAATAAGGACCTACTTTAGGAAGCCTTTATAGGTAGATCAGCTCTTAATTAAATATAAAACTCATTCTATTTGCGAAGAAGATAAGTCGATAGACTTCTTAAGTACTTAGTTCAAAATCTTAACTAACTTGAATAACTGTAAAATTAAAGTAAAAGGAGATCTTACGACCTATTATTAATAATAGTAATCCAATTATAATAATAATAAAATAGGGATATCTTCTTAAAATGCTTTTAGATAATTCTTATAAAACTAGTAGTTTTATAGTCCTTTATAATAACTATATAGCTATTTGCGATAAGAATACCTTAGAAAATGAGACTTAAATCTCCGATCTTATCTTTTTAGTCTTTGCTTTAAAGTAACCTTTAGTACCTTAATAGATTAATATAAGTAGAACTGCTACACCTTTTAAGGTAGCTTTTTATTTTAAGAATTGCAGCAGCCTTTCTAAAGCTATTATTAGTTAATACTCTTAGATAGACTCCTTAGTTATAATTGAAGTATAAAAGTTATTTCTTTTTAATAAAGATAAATTGAAAATCTATCTTATAGAAAATAATTAGAAACTCTTTAATGCCCTTATTAATACTTAGACAAATATTATAAATATTAAGTCGCTTCTTTATAGACTTAAGTCTTAAGGATAATATAATAAAATAAATGCTATCTAAGAGCCTAATATACTAATTGATAAAGGCATTATTATAAGAAAATTCGGAAAAGAGATGAACCGAAACGCTAGTATAATATTAGACCTTGATTTAGGAACCAATCCCCTGTTTTTACCCTTAAGCTTAAAAACGCTAAGACTGACTTATAAGCCTAGCCCGCAAGTAAGGTTGGACTCGGCTAGCTTAAGCCTATAAGATAGTTCAGATAAACCTTAGTTATTAAACCTAAGGGTATAAATAGAGGTTCCTTTAGTAAAGGTACCTAAATTAGAGAAATCGCTAAAAGGTAAGAACTAATATAAGAGAAGAAGACTCTAAAGTGATAATAGAACCGATAATTGAATTAAGCAATCTAGAGAATCTAGCCTATTACCTTTAAAGAAGACCATTTAAAGGACTTACGAATTCGAGTTGAATCTTTTTTAGGATTATCTACTTCTTATATACTAGTACCTCTTTATTCTCTATTTATTATTCTATTTTATATATATTCTTTACTTTACTTTATTCTTTATATAATCTATCCTTTAATTATTTCCTTTATATACAACTTTCTAATGCTTACCTTTGAAATATTATCCTTACCTTTAAAGAATTATCATTTACTAATTATAGGTCCTTATATATGTTATACCCTACTTTTATTCCTACTTCTAAGCTTATTATGCCTACTTTTCCTTTGTGCATTAGCGCGATTTCAAACTCTATAAATAAACCTCTCCTTGCATTACGATTTTACTTTTTTTACTTTTTCTATAATCCCACTAGACCTATAATACCAGTACTACTACTATTATCTTTTATTATTAATCTTTTCTAGTATAAGCCTCTTATATTATTAATCTTTCCTAAATAATCATCTCTTTATTTAGAACTACCCCTTCCTATTAAATAATTCATTATAGCACTACTAAGCTTAAGTAAGAAAGCTATACCTAAGAAGAATATATTAGTTGTAGCTTTAAGTAATAAACCCTTAAATACTACTAATAATAAACTAATATTAAAAGGTAACTTTTTATAGGATAGAAAAGCTCTAAGATTATTAGAAGATATAGTAAGCACTTATAGAACATTAGGTGAAATAGAATAGCAAGTATTCTTCAACTTATCTATAGAAGTATTGAACTATAGAATTTCTACTATAGAAGAAGGATTTTTAAGCTTTAATGATTTTCTTAAGAATAAGCTTAAGATAAAAGGGATCGATTATGAAAAATTTCTATAAGAATATTAAAGGTATGCTAATTTAGTGGATTTGTTTCGGAAAAATCGAGATAAGAAGAATAAGTGTATAAAAAGATTATTACAGTTTATAAGTAGCACTTAAAGTACACTTTTCCAGACTTACTTTATAACCGATATTACTGCTAATAACGCCTTATAAGAGCTTGACAAAATCTTTAAAATATACCAACCTATAGCAAAGGCCATATAGGTATTAAATCATTTCACCATTTAAAAAGGTATAAAAAAGCTGCAGGGAAATAGCATTAAAGGTAGAAAATTTATTAGGTTCTTAAGTACTATTATACACTCTACTATTTAAACTATAAAAGATAAACCCTTATAGTATAATAATTTTGCACTTCCCGACCAAACTGTTCTAGACACACTTAGCCTTTAATAGTTGCAATATAGTCTACTTATTATAAAAGAAAAGATGACTTATCTTACTAAGTATATTATAAATTACTTTAATAATTGTTAAATATAGAATCATAGCTATACTAGCTAAGTAGGAATAGCTAAGGTGGAGTAGCTATACTAAATTTAGCTATAAACTCTATATCCTGGCTATAAGTCATAGTTCTATATTTAGATATGACTTATAGTATTAAGTTTAGCTAAAACTATATTACAAATCAAAGGATTACGTATTGCATTACGTATACTTATATTTATTTATAATCTAGTATAACTCTAATATACTAGAAGGTTCTAGAAGCTTAAGATATTTTGTATATATAGATTGCTTTGCTCCTATAGTTAGGAATCAAGCCTCTTAA
Organism: Diplocarpon mali; assembly: GCA_024741835.1. Taxonomy (NCBI): domain Eukaryota; kingdom Fungi; phylum Ascomycota; class Leotiomycetes; order Helotiales; family Drepanopezizaceae; genus Diplocarpon; species Diplocarpon mali. Next base: position 1,315 of record JAENRP010000378.1, on the reverse strand, counting down.
GTCTCTAAGTTCTTTAACAACTACTACTATTACTTACTACTTAATACTACCTTACTCTCTTTACTATATCGGCCAGCCCTCATATTTCATATAGTAGCAATTCACTAAGAGGTCTACTAATAAGAGATAAGGCGCTTCCCTGCAAAATCGAGTTTTTAGCGCAGCTAATCAGCACTCAGCACTTCGCTAAGGCCGACCCTATAGAACTTAGCCAATCAGCGACCCGCCCTGCAGAACAAGGTTAAGCTCAGCCAACCAGCGGCCAACCTCGCAAAACTGAGTTAAGCTTAGCCAATTAGCAACTCGCTAAGGCTGACCCTTGCCAAAATCTGCGCAACCTTCGCCTAATCGACGAATAAGCAATTACCTAAATAGTAACCCTATTTAATCGGCAAATTACGCGAATTAAGTAATAAAAGGAGCTTCCATTATAGCTTTTATTAATAAAAAGCCAAGTATAGCTATTATTACTATATATATTAGTAAGCTACTTCCTATAAGACCTCAACTAACCCCCCTAGAGCCTGAAACTAACCATTGAGGCCCGAGTCCCTGAGACTAAGTACTAGTGTAATAAGCTAGTTACCTCTAGAGATAATAGGAAGCGTATCGCAGACCTAAGTAGCTAAGTAATAAGCTTTTTAAGCTATTATAGCTATATACTAGGCACTATTATCAATTTCTTATACTAGGGTGCCTAGACCTACGCAGTACTATAGTACAACTCTACCTTATATTTAAAGTTGAAAGAGGATTGCAAATATAGTACGTCTAGCAGTAGGGAGTGGCTGTTGGACTAGCTCTTTATAATCATATTATACCTTATATATTAGTACTTCCTCTTAGCTAAGAAGCCATCCTCAGAGAGGGTGCTAAGAGAATTACTATATATATTATATAAGAGAAGGTAAATTAGTAGTTTTATATTGATCTGTAAAGGAGTTGTAAGAAAACTCAGCTTCTTTACTTATTAATATATAAGCGAAATCTTTACTAGTATAGCTTCTTGCGGCGTTAAGTTTAGCTATTTATCTGAGGCAAAAACAAGATTCTTTATTATAGAATCGAATATATATATATATATATTTATTTATATATATATAAGGCAAAAGGGATATTCTTATAAAGACCGAGTAAGGCCTTAACCTTATAATTGAAGGGGTCTATAATGTACCTAGCCTTACTACGACCTTAAAAAGCTCTAGAGAAGCTTATTAAAAAGGGATTCGTCTAAAGAAAATAGCCTTATTAGGCTAATGAACCCTAATTTGCCAAGTCCCTAAGAAGCAATTTGCAATTAGCAATTGCTAGTTAA
>JAENRP010000377.1:3690-39263 GCA_024741835.1 Diplocarpon mali | reverse complement strand
CCCCCCCCCCCCGGTCACGTGCTCCGGTCGCCAACAGCCAGCCGCCGGGCTGTATGGGCCGCGGCGCGTCGGGCGATGTGCGCTCGCCCCGGGAGAAGCCTGGTGCCGACGCGGTGCTCCCCCGTCCTGCCGTCGCGTCGCCGGCGGCGTGGCAAGGGTTGCGGTGGCGGATCGGCTCGGGAGAGCTCGGCAGAGCTCGGCAGAGCTCGGCAGAAGCGGGGGGCGCCTTGTCGAGATTCTCTCCGCCGGGGGTCGGGAACTCCATCGCGGCTCGGCCGGCTCTCCGGGCGCGAGGCACGACTGTCCGGGTCACGCGTCACCAGCGGTCGGCAGGTCCCGGGGGGGGTCACCGCGTACAGGGGCTCTCAGCCGTTCGTCACCCGGCTCACCTTGGCATCTTTTTTCGGTTTTTTTTTTTCTTTCTCTTTTCTTTTTTTTCTAATACGTTCTTCATTTGCTACGCGACTAATACATCCTCGGGTTCCACGCGATGGCCTCCCGCGAAGACGCAGCCAGGCGTCCTCGGCCACGGGGGCGACCGCGACACCGCCCCGCCGACCAGGCACGCGGAATGGAAAGACCATCCGTGCCGCCAGGACACGACGCGCCCCAGCCGGGCAGCTTCGAGCGTGATGGCTCCCCAACCTCCACCGCCAGACCGTCTACTTGTTGGACACGCAGCAGACGTGGTACGTGCACGCAGCTCCAACACCCTTGTTGACGCACGAGGCGTCGTTGTCAGCATAGGACTTGTCGTCGAGTGTCTCGGCTCCGTTTGTGCAGATAGACCATTCCGATCTGCAGTTAGTTATGTCTTTTCCTTGCACCGCTCGACAAGTAGCCTCGATCGTCGGTCGGGAGATGCAGTTTTTCAAATCTGCAGATACCGCCACGGCAAGGAGGGTGGCGGTGGCCAAGAAGTGGGAGAGTTGCATCTTGAGAGACGGCGAGTGGGATGAGGCGAGGGTTTGTGAGGGGGGGTGGTGAGAGACGAGTGGACGAGGCGAGGGTTTGTTACAAGATGTGGTGAGAAGAGGTGGTGAGAAGGGGTGGCTGTCAAGACGATCGTTCAAAAGAGGATGAATGGCAGGGAAAGTCGGCGGATACTGTCCCGTATTTCAACGGCAGCGTGTACCCAGCAGCAACGGTGGAGAGCCTCCCAAACCACACCATGTAATACCAAGGCTGCACTCCAAGGGATCCGATTACTCATGAAGCCATTCTGACTTCTTGCAAGGAGACGCTCACCTCGGCCGTGTATCACGCGTAATCAACCGTAAACCCGGGCCGCCGGCCGTAAAACGCCGTGGTGCCTGAAACCCCTCGGGTGGAGGTGGCCTGAAAGGCGGGGCTGAATACGACACCGCGAGCTCTTCTGCTCACGCCACCCGGGAATCCTAAAAAGTGGAGCGGCGTCCGAATGCACCACGTCGCATGTCAGTTTTCCACTCTCGCTACTAGGGGATCCTCAAATGGAAGTTTTCTCCTCCCGCGACTAGGGAATCCACAAAAAGAAGAAAACAGAATGGAAACCCCTCCAATGCACCGTCGCCGTGCCGGGGGGTCAAGAGCCAGAAAGCAGTGGTCGTCGAGCGGAGCCAGAGCCGACTCGAACCGGCGCATCTCTCTGCCTCTGCGCGCGAGAAGCCGCTTTCCTACGTAGTTGATCTTGAATCCGAGGGGCGAGGCCGAGGCGACACCAGCTGGTCGATGTCCCCCTGCCACTTCGTCTACCGAGAAATCAACTGCTCGGGGGACAACGTGGATCATCGGAGGAGTCGTGCGCAGGAGAGGGTGTCGTTGCTGAGGGGTTCCCGCCGTCGGGAATTCGACCCAGATTGGTGTTTTCGTGCTAGGGGGAGAGAGAGCGAGAGGGAGAGCAAGAGAGAGAGCAAGAGAGAGAGAGAGACAGAGCGAGACACAGAGAGAGAGCGGAGCACAAAGGGAGAGGTTGCGAGCCCACTTGCCCACTTGCCCACTTGCCCAGACCAACATCGACTCCTCCGCCGAAGCGAGGCCGGCGTCCTGCCCTCACATCACAGCCCTGCCGACATCTTCTGCTTCCTCTCGCCGACCTCTCATGCCGGCCTTCCTCCCCCCCGGGCCCCAGCTCATCCTCACCTAGCCATATCCTCGAGTTCAGGAGAGCACATCGTCGTGCGAGAGCCCAGGGGGGCACGTTGCAACACCCCGAGAAAAGAAAAAAAAAGGGGAGGAGGATCTGTCCCACAAGCCTCCGCCTTGGCTGGGAAGAGTTGGGCGCCGACGGCCTACCCCGTCAGAGGCTGGGCTCGGTCAGAAGTCGACGCGGTCACGGAATGGCCGCCGGCCCGCGAGAAGGGCTGGTTCCAGCACGCCGATCCCGAGGCGACTCGGTTTCGCTCACCCCCACCCTTCGGGAGAAGCACGCCGGCGCCGCACCTGGAAGGGAACGCCTCTTACTCGAGGCTTCAGCTGGATGCGATCGAGGGAATCAGGGTTCGGGAGACAGCAGGCCACCGACCAGATCCACCGGCTTCACGTCGCCACGGCGGGCAGATGTTCAGCCTGTACATGAGTAGGGGCCAAGGTCACGCGTGCGCTCGGCGGCGATGTTTCCATATACATCGACCGAATCCCTCCGCGCGCCCTCACACCGACGTGGCGAAGAGACCTTGGGCGACTACGAGAGAACCCGACCTCTGGGGCAATATGAGCGTGGAGGTTCCGCCGGGGGAGGAGTAGAGGGTTCGTCTTTCAGCTCTCCATCCTAGGCTAGGCTATCTAGTCTGCAAAGCCAGCGAGCCAGAAAAGCTCACGTGTGTGCCTGTCCTCGACCATACATTTGCCGACGTCTCCGCCGCCCCAACCTCCCACCCATGCTGTAGAATCCGATCTGAACGCCCATAGCAAGCAGACCTGCCGGCAATACGCCACGCCACCACGTCCAGTCCCTACGCACGCATGATCCACCCCGAGCCTACCAGGTCGTCTGCATCTTCGGGTACTCCTTGGAGCTCAGCCCTAGGTCAGCAAAGATAGGATCATCCTGCTTGAGGTGTTCAACACGCTCCTGATCCTCCTGTCCCAACTTCTCCATCTCGTGAAGAGGCTTCTCTTTCTCGTCATTCTTGGCATCCTTGCTCGTCTCCTCGACAGCCTGATCCATCTCACCCATCCCCTCGCCAATCAGCAGGAACTGCGTGTGTGTGTAGTCGAGCAGTGCAGGCTCGAGGGGCATCCAGCGCAGGTCGCGGAATTTGGACTGGATGTTCTCGGGGTATTGGGCAGGCTGGGGGAGAGAAGCGTTGGCTGGACCGGGAGCTTGGGGATTCTTAGCCGAGAGAACGAAGCTACCCTTGACGTTGAGACCGAGCTCCCTCTGGACTTCACCGATCGCGGGTATGGTGATGTGATACGCCAGGTGAGATTCACGGCCTGTCGATGTGATGGCGTAAATACCCTCGGCGAATGGGGTGGCTGCTGGGCTGTGGCTTGTGCTATCACCATCTAGTCAGGAACCGTCTCTCTCAAGTTCAGACAAGAGTCGCTTGAGACCTACCCAGAAGTCTTGGTGGCGTATTCGTTGCTGGCAAGATGCTCTCTCAGATCCTTGATGCTGGCCTTTGGCTGCTCAACAAAGACGAGGAAGCGGTCTTGACGGCTCTTTGGGAGCATCTTCTTCGGCAGGGCCAGGAGCCGTGAGTTTCCTGAATCCTCAAGTGGGCCATCACCAAGCTTTGCGCCGAGAGGAAGGGGGCGGAGGACGATATAGCTGCGCGCAACGTCTTCAATACCTTGTGGGTCCTCAACACCGACGCGGCCGCGGAAGAAGAAGTAGATGATTCCCTTCTCCAGGATGGAAGAAGGAATCGCGCCTTCACGTTCATCGTCCTTGACGATAGATTTGGCGCTAGTCTTGATATCTTCAGTCGCAGCCTCCTGCTCCTGATCGGCGGCTTCCTTGAAGTCGTCTGTATCGGCCTTGACCTCGTCAAAGGCGTTTTTCTCGCCTTGTACATCATTGCCATTGCTCTGGGGCTTATCTAGGCTGCCGTCAATCTGCTTTGCAACTTCCTTGTCGTCTTCAATGTCATGTGCCTTGATATTCTCGACATTTTCGCCAGTTTCCTTGGGGGCATCTACCTCTTTTTCGTCCGTATTTTCGTTGGTCTGTGTGGCAATATCCTTTCCATTATGGGCATCTTCGTCGACGTGATCGCCGGTTTCATTAGGCGCATCTACTTCTTGTTCTTCTTTATCATCGTTAGGCTGCGTGGCAATAGCCTTTTCACCGTTGGCATCTTCGTTGACGTCGTCGCCGATTTCCTTCGGCGCACCTGCCTCCTTTTCATCTGATTTATCGTTGGTCTGTCTGGCAATGGCCTTCTCATCGTCCACATTGTTGTGTATGATCTTTTCGCTATCAGCATCGGCCGTCTCAGGTTCGTTAGCTTGCTCATCCGCGCCGCTGTTGCTCTGCTTCGCAACTTGTTCATTGCCCTCCATATCCTCGGAAGCCTCTCCACTTGACTTCTCAATCTTCTTCAGCGCCTTCTTGGGTCGACCCCTACCCTTCGAAATAACTGCTTCCTTCTGATCAACAACACCATTTTCCATCACGGTATCTTCGACATTATTATCTTTCCCTTTTCGCACCTTTTTAGGTCGACCTCTGCCTCTCTTAACTGGCGCAGGTGGAGACGACTCAAGCTGCTTTCCAACCTCGACATCTTCCTCAACGCCATCATCCATCACGCTGTCCTCGCTGCCTCCAACAGTCTCTTCGAGTGTCTTCTGTATTTTCTTGGGTCTGCCTCTCCCGCGCTTCACAGCTGGTACAGGCGAGGAATCCTCGTGGGAGCGCTTGGTACCCTTTGGGACCGAGGAGGAATTTGGCTCCAGGGATCTCCTAGTTGACGGCGCCATGTTAATGGCAGAAGGCTGTTGCGCGTTATTAGTCTCTTGCGTTGAAAGTCCGAAAAGCAGATGGTGGTGATTAAGAGCAGAAGATTGCGCGATTTAACAGGAGTTGACCAAGGATTGTTCCCGCGCAAGTGGCTGGGGAGCATATACTAACAGACCTAGTTTGTACGTGCACAAGAAACCGATTGTCAGTGAAGTTGTGATAGCCGAACAGAGATGTCTGAATTGAAGTTTGGGACTCTAGAAATTCGATTGATGAAATTCGTAATCAATGGGTCATAGAGTGAGGTTGAGAGATTTTTGAAAACGCGTTTGTTTTTCGACCCACTTAACGAAGCTAGAGTAGTCAGGACGCGACTTGTATGACGTAGTACGTGATTAGTCACGTGATAGACATGCCATCTCTGAACGTTCTCAGCGCGCATAAGAGTACGGACTGGGTCCATCAGTCTCTGATTTTCCTCAAACCCCGATTTCTCATGCCCATTGCCCATATCAATTTCAGATGACGCGAAAAATATTCTCCTTCACTCCCCTCTTCAAACCCACCGCCTTGCCCCCTTCATACTCCACGCCCGCAGCTCCTCCCCCGCCTGAAATGCCCTCCAACTTCAGCCTTAGCTCTTCATCTTGTTCCAAAATCGTCTTTTCCCGCCCCTGTTTCTCCTTGCTGTCTTCCACCACGTCCCTCGCAGGCTTGCAGAACTGCGCATTCGCTTCACTATTAGTTTTCTTCTGGTCCGGTACTGTTGCACCGGGTTCCTTCCTTGGCTGCTATCTAAGTAAGCTTGCAATTCATGGAATAATATCTTGTGGGAGGAGGGGGCTTGGGGATGGCTCACTTTTGCGCTCCAAAAGAACGTCCGGCCTGGAGCCTTTGTTGTTACCCCCCTTTTCCACATCCTTAAGCGAGGAGACGGAGGTGGGGTTGCTGTGATGATAGTACACGGACTTCGGTCTCACTTCTGGGCTGATCGGAGGGTCCAACGATAAGAAGCTCAGGTTTGGACTGTTGTTGTTTTCGGGGTCATGCACGCCCTTGGATCTCCGAGTTACATCGCATCATCTGATCTGACCTTCTGATCAGCACGTGATAGTAAGAATATTGTCTCTCTCACTTCGTTGCCTAAGCAAATATACATCAAAAGAACTCACGACAATGCTCTTTCAGATTTAGAGTATATCTCATGGATTGATAAATTATCTCATGGATTGATAAATCTGAGTTTAGATTGGATTTCTCTTTTTTACCATGTTTAAGCAAAGCTTAGATCTTGAGGCGATCTTGAAACCCTAGCCTCGAGGATCAAAACAAATATTTACATAGCAGCTGGCATGGAAACTCACTATGATCACTTGAAATCTGGCAAATATAGTCAAAATATTTACACGAGGGGTGCAGAATATACCAGCATATGTCTCTGACAGAGTAGCGGAATTGTTCAATCGCGAGATGGATCCCGGGGAGAGTCTGATTGGCCCATGTTCTTAGCGCCCTGCCGAAGTAGATACGAATTGAGAGAGCTCGATCGACCTAACGCCAAGGACGGCTCAGATGAATTTTTTTCCAAGGCGCCGTCAGCCCGATTTTGGTTGAAGTGTAGAGAATTCCGTTGGCCAGCTATGAAGAACATGGACTTCAGGCGAATAAATGTTACTTCCATAGAGCTACTATTGTGATTACAAGTAATTTCTAATTGATCATGTATATATCAAGGAATGAACTGAGAATTTGTTCCCTTTTTTATTGAAGCCTGTAGCAGTCGCAGCAGGCTCATCGCAATCACTCCGGAAGCCAAGTCTTAACACTTGTGGATTACTCTACTGGGCTTGCGAGGGGTGTGTAGAGGCTACATTTTGCAGAGTAGTTGTTGGTCTCACTGCTTCTCGGATTGATCTTCTACTGGGGTAGGTCCTGGTATAACGACAGCTTTACAGTGAGTTTCTATTTGGCGACTTCATGTCAAGGGTATGTGATAACAATGGCTTAACTTACCTTTTAGTCAGCCGTCTGAATATCCTTAATTAATACTTGATCATTCCAAACGAAACAAAAAACCTTTCTTCGGTTGACGTAGAATTAGGCGAAATTTGAACTTGGACAATCCCCTTTAATTTTCATTACACTTCCAGTGGAAGTTATTGCACATTTATTCCCGCTTCGAGGTCATCAGAAACATAGACTTGCCTCCTGGGAGAAAACCTACCTTTAACGAGGCTATTGGATTCAGAGAAAACTGCACTGGGGATATCATCGCTTCGCTTCAGCCTTTACAGGCTAACGGCAGGAATGAGATGGTGCCAGATCTGACATGGAGTCTCCTGATCGCATATGTGAAATATATAGTATCATCTATAGCTTCGAGTATTGTGTTCCAAAAGCAGTTGTCAATGTTTCGTCATTGTCCGTTAGCTATTTTCCTCGCCCAATAGCCTGGTATACGATAACCTAGACCAGGCACAGATATTATACTTAGTATCAGGGGTAAATAATGTACAATTCTAGGCCGTGCACACTAGATACTTGGCGAATCGTTATAGATAAATCATTGGCTGTACCCCCTGTATATGAGCCCTGTTAATGGAAACCGGTAGAATTACGCACAGACAGCACTTGTACATTATTTCAGGCATGTACTAAGTATTATGTTAAAGTTACTTTACTGGGACTGGCAATTCCACCTGATAGTAACAGCACCCTTCTAGCACTGGCAAGGGATCCGTTAGAGCTAGAATCTATCCTATAGTCTCTTAGAATGCGCTTGTCGTTTATGGCGTTTTCTCAACTACAATGATAAGCATGCCTGTGCGCAGCGCACTTCATCCTGGTTATTGATAGAATCAGAAGGTGTAGATTCTAGTTCTAGAGAGCTGAAGTAGTATATATACTTCGTACCATGGGTAAATAATATACAATTCTAGGCCGTGCATACTAGATACTTGGCGAATCGTTATAGATAAATCATTGGCTGTACCCCCTGTATATGAGCCCTGTTAATGGAAACCGGTAGAGTTACGCACAGACAGCACTTGTACATTATTTCGGGCATGTACCAAGTACAAGGTAGGCTTACTAAGCCTTAGTCTCCGTTCCGTGCGGTAATCTCCGTACCTTATATATTTCTAACAGTTATTCACAACTTACTTCGTATAAGGTGTAATAATTTGAGGTTTCCTATCTATGCATATTAGATTCTTGGCAATGCTGCTTTTATTAAATTCCTTAGTATTTTGTATAGCCACCTTCTGCGTTAATCACTGCTTTATATCTATTCGGCATTTCCTTAATCAAATCTCTAATTATCTCAACTGTTATTGATTCTTAAGTTTTAAGTACTGCTATTCGTAGTCTATTATAAGAGCTATAAATATTAGGGTATTTCTCCTCTATATAATCCTTTATATAATCCTATATAGTCTTAATTGGATTTAAATTAAGGGAATAAGGTGGCTAGGATATAGGAGTAATCCTAATTGCTTTAAATACTGATTGCGTATACTTAGAAGCGTGCCCTTTTGCGTTATCTTATTGAAATTTGAGCTTTGGGTACTTTGAAAGAAGCTCTTGAATTAAAGGGATAATGATTCTAGAGTAAGAACCTTTATTAATCGTCTCTTAATCCTTTTCCTAAAATAACCCCTTATATCGGCCGTACTTCCTTGATATTATACCTTAAAACATCTATCCAATCTTCCTTTAGTATCGATCTTCTATACAATCTGAATTATATAGCTTATTATCTCCTATCTTTTGAGTAATCTAATCTTTTATATGTTTTCCTAGCTGAACCTAAGTCTTATCACTTTAATAGACTATAAACTATTATTCTTCTGTCCAATCTTTATACTTAATAGCCTATTGAAGTCGCTGTATCTTATTTGTATATATAAGAGGAGGCTTTCGTCGTATAATATATCGAATATACCCCTCTTTTTTAAATGCTATTCGAATTGCATATTCTCTACAATCAAAATTCAAAATCGTAGGAATATCGGCCTATCGAGTACGTCGAGCTATTCTTAAAGATATAACCCATTTAATAAGACGTTTGCATTAAGGCGTATTTAATAAGACTTTTCGACCGCAATAGCGTTTCTTTTAAGGAGTAAGTCGATATGAAAGAGCGTATTAAACTTAACCAATAGTTAGATTTAACTATAAGGTAATCTAATCTTAAGTAAAACTAGCATTATAATATAAAGTCTCATATTTTAATCGATCGTCTCAAGACGTTTGTTTTCGTAGTATTTTAGGGACTAGTACTTGAGATATCGAATTCATATTGATTTCTTAAAGAATATACTATAAAAGCGGCAAATCAGCATCCTTTATTTATTAGCAGTACCCTTTATCGAAACCTTTGCACAATAGAAGGTTCTAGTATGGCGCACAGACAGAAAACCTCAAATTATTTCGCCATGGACTAAGTATCTATGAGGTACTACTCCCTGCTAACGAGGTTCCCATTCCCAATATTGTAGCCAGCAAATACGGTGCCAGATTTGCAAAGGAAGTAGGAAGCCTGAGACGCCATATTAGTATATCTATCACACTTTTCTTCCAGGTCATCCTCGAGCCACACGAGACAACTGCAAGGCTCATATGGAGCTACCCAACTATCATGGGGGGTTCAAGGTAAAGAAAACCCTTAAATATAACACCTTTCTCATCTATTCAAGAGTGAGTTGCTTATGCCAAGGCTTCCGGGGCATGGAACTCTCGGAACTAGCAGAGGAAACATCATTTTCAAACTCGCCAAGATTTTCCAGATCAAGTATACCAGGCTGCAGGATGCCAAGCCCAGCATGCTGGACGACGAAGGATGACTGATATGCAGCTCTAGCCCGCCGTTGCGTTGGAAGCTCAAAGCATAGAGTTTTTTCATAGCCGACCTAATTTCATGATCCTCAAATCGAGACTTGAGTCTTCAGAAAGTGAATTTGGCTTTGCATCGGATCGGATTGGTTTGTGGTTTATGAGAAGAAATGTGGGGGACAAAATTGTGGAAAGAACAGGGGTGAGACGTCTCGCTGGTACGGGTTGTACTTAGTCCATGGCGAAATAATCTGAGGTTTTCTGTCTATGCGCTATACTAGAACTTTCTTTTGTGCAAGGGTTTCGATAGGGGGTACTTAAAGCTTAGGAATCAATAACAGTTGAGATAATTAGATATTTGATTAGGGAAATGCCAAATAGATATAAAGCAGTGATTGACGCAAAAGGTGGCTATATAAAATACTAAGGAATTTAATAAAAGCAGCATTGCCAAGAATCTAGTATGCATAGACAGGGAACCTCAGATTATTACGCCCTATACGAAGTAATTTCTGACGCAGGAAGGAAAATAGAAACAGAACGGACACTGCGGAAAGGAGGAAGGAAGAGCTTGGACCCTCCGCTGCGTAATCCTCTCAAATGAGGCTTCAGGGCTCAGCGCGGAATCGATGTGGGCGTAGTACCTAGGTATTCATGAGGTGGGTAAGGGGTAACTCACGATAGGGAGTGACATCCTCGGATTCTCTTGATTGGTAGGCTAATATATGAGAGAGCCTTGATTCCAGGGCCCGAAATGCCCATAGAAATTGGAAGTCTACATTTTCGTCCATCTCATCTTGTCTAGCATACACCTCATCCTACATAAGATACAAAAAGAGAACAAGAAAAGGAGACCCATCTTACACATATATGTAAACCTCGTATCGAGGGCCGCTTCCGCCGCACATAGTATCAGCTATCGCCATTCCCCCGTCCCTCTCCCCCTTCTCCCTCCTCCGGCGGCATGTCCAGCACAACCTCGGTAACTTTCTCCCCCCTCTTCTCCCCATCCTTCAGCAGCATCCTGTACTTCCCACCCAGTACCAAATCCTTGGCGACCAGCTCCCGCGTGCGACCCAGACTCTCGATATCCGAGATGCGCTGCAGAGTCTTGGCGAGGTGCTCGTCGAAGCCCTCCTCCTCGCAGATTTCCCGGAACGCGCGCTGCATCGGCACGCTATCCGCACGCACGTACGCCTGCGACGTGATAGTGAAGAGGTTGAAATGGTCGTAATCCTTGATGAAGTCAGCCCGCGTCATAATCTGCCGCGCTTTGTGCAGCGGGATCTGCGGGGTCAGGTGCGAGCCGTCCGAGGGGGAGTAGGGCGAGGATTGCGATTTCTCGGCTGCCACGAGGGATTGTGCTAAGACCATTGCTGCGGACTAAGGGGGGTGTTAGCGCATATATTTTCCTCCTGGGGGAGCAGACGTGAGGGGGAAGGGTCCTACGGCGTATTTCTGCTGGTCCATCACGTCGTCGTCCATCTCCATACCCAGGATCCAGCATTGGTTCAGAAACCACCGTTTCTCGGTGTCGATAATGGCATCGCATGTCTCCAGCATGTCCTTCGACTTCGCGACTCGATTGAGGAAGGTCAAGCGTCCACCAACGCGGTCATATACTTCTTCTAGGACGGTCTTGTCTGGCTTCTCGCTAAAGTACTTGCATCTGTATTTACACAAGGCAGAGATAGCTTGGTTCTTGGGAAGGTCAGTTATGGAGGTGACTTCCATACGGGTAGCGAGTTGCTTCAGCCGCTCGTAGACCCAGTAGTCGTCGCTGTTGAAGACGATGGTTACGAGGTTGCTAGCTGCCCATTGCTCGGCTCGTTGTTGCAGGAGCTCCAGCAGATCACGCCCATCCTCGTTGTCGCGCAGAAGATGCACCGCGTTGATGATAAGGATGAGTGGTTTGCCGAAGGTTTTGCGCCGCTTCAGAGCCACTTTCTCTAATTTGTTGAAAGCTCGCTCGATATCAAGCAATGCCGTACTCTCTCGCGGACCGCGTTCCGAGAAATACGATCCGATATAGTCTTCGTGGAACTCGAAATCTAGAGCCTTGCCGAGCCGTATGCGGAAGATCTCCATGTTGGCATGGGCTTCGAACATGCTGCATCCCTCGCCGTCAATCTTATGCATGGCGTCCAGCAACATGCTCGATTTCCCCGTGCCCTTCTCTCCGATCAGGAGATGGTAGTGCCCTCTGTCACTTCCGTTGACAATGGCATCGATCTTTGCCTGCTCATCCCGCAAGATCCAGTGCTCGTCCGTTTCCCGACTTGGCGGCGGAGAAGTAATCGAGTTCGGGACCTGTTTCCCTATAGCTGCGAGATCTAGCACTGGATCCCCCGGCTGAAAGGCGCCTTCCATCTTGCGGAGAACGAGCCATTTGTAGAATCTGTGGTAGATATACCCGCCCACACCAAAGCCTGTCCCCAAGACGACAATGCTCGCGAAGGCGGTGGCTGCAGCCTCCATCATCTTTTGGGATAATGGGGCATCATCGTAGGAGTTATTCCATGGGCCTGATTGGTACGTGCATGGTCGCGGGGAGGGTTTCGAGCCAGCGGGAGCACCTTGAGCGTTGTCAGCAGATATCCATTCCCTAACACGTGCACATGCTTGCACTTGCTCTGGCAGCAAACTCATAACATGACTTGCACGTGACTCTCGCCACCAGCGATGCACCAGGGTTCTGCAGCCTCACTCCAGCCATACAGCAGCGGTGAGGAAGTGCAGCTCAAGGCCGGGCCAGACCAGATCAGACCGTTCTGTTTCTGTTCTACACATGTCGCCAATTCTGGATCCTGCGGTGGATAGATTCGACACGTGCGTGATATTTGGCCTTGCGATACCAAGCATAGTTGGTACCTTGATAACATAACACAACTCAACTTGCAAAAGCTTGTCAACTTACGTAACTCTCCGGCATCACCGCCATCTCCCGGGTGGCTCGTGGCGATTCCGATTCTTCCAAGGACAGGCGGTTTTGTCCAACGGCGCGTCAGGATGCGACACAGGGCAGCACATCGATAGAGCCGGTGAGGCTGAACCAGTGTCGTTGTCTTCATCGTCGATATCAAATCTGCGATGGCGAGAACGAGAGGGGATCCTGAGGCCGACGAAGGAACTGGCCAGTTGCAGTCGCTGTAGAAACATGTACAGAAGCGGAAGTTGTCTGGTAAGATGTCGGTTGTGGGAGTTCAGTTCATTTTCATGGCTGCTGGCGATGCTTTCTCTACCGTGTCATGTTATCGGGCGTCCGCATCGCTTCTTGGCGGGTCCGTGGTGAGAGTCGTGAATCGTCGGGAAAGTCACGTTATCCGAGCTTGACTATGGTGAAGCAGACGGACATAATTGCTGAGACTAATCGTGACGTAAAATGAGTGCGAAACAATTAAGAAGATATTATTGGATTCGGATAAAATGCAAAGTCATCACCTTGTGACCGGCGTCGGGCCGTGGGAGAGGAGAAGTTGAAATGGATGTATGCCAAGCGTGCATTTAAGGAATAAAATGGCCACCCTATTATAGCAGGGATATATGTATACATATTATACCTAGGTATTTAAAGTACCTTAACCTCAGTACATTCTCGATATATATTTCTCCCTTTCCCTCCTGTTCTCTTTTTGACCTACCTACCTGTAATATCATCAAACACCTGATTCAGAACAACAGATCCACTGTGATTTCTTTCAATACTCACCCTTCTTGAATATCATGTATATATTGAGCAGAACATCTGGAGACTGACTCTGCAACGTGCGGAAAGGCTCTCTCCCAAAACCTGTGCCCAAGAATGCCCGGCCTGCCTCCTCGCCAGGTTCCTCGCTTTACATTGCAAACGCCACAACTCAGGACCTATGTGCATCATATGGTCCATAAAACACACACAGCTTTTTAGCAATCACATGAGCAGAGTAGTGGCACGGTGCAACATCCACAACATCCAGCATACAGAAGTCCTTCCAGAGGAGTTCCTGGCTTATTTCTTGGACGAGTGTTATCTGATTCCCCTCTTGGAAGCTCCGACGATATGAGAAAGCACCACGTTCCTCGCAGCGAGTATCGATGCCAGGGCTCGGTGGCAAATGGTCATAAGACTCAAGCCAGTTGCTGGGTATATCAAATCGGACTTGTCACCTGACAGCAAAGCGAGGAAAGAAATGTCAAGTGTATTGAAATATGGGTCCCGATTTTAAGTACTATGCAATACCTCGCCCTTTCAGCATGCAGTTGCTCCTTTTTAGGGATGAACTCCCCATTCGATACAGTCAGGCCTGGCTGCTGGACGGCGACCTGCTTCCCTTCCTGGAAGGTTCATCAAGATACAGAAACATCATGTCGATGCATCGACTCTCGATACTCGGAATCGCGGGCAACTTTAAAATTCCACGTCACCAGACTCATGCCAGTCGGTGGGCATGCCAGACAACATATGTTTTTCTACACCAAGATGCCAATCAGAAGGGGAAAAAAGGTTGACCTTGGACTCGGAATAAAGTTGCAGTATAGGGTTCTCGGCTACAAGGCTAGTGAGAGGTTAATACCAGCCAGAATGTAATTTCAACCTACTAGCCAAGGACCATACAGTTACTATGCAGCTGGAATCCGGGTCCTAACATCATTTCAACCCCAAGTATGCTTTGCGATAGCAATACCACAGGATGCACGCTGCGACCAGTCAGCAGCAACATGCCCCTTTGATCTGAGACTACTTTCTCCGTATCTTCCACCATAGGGTCAACACCTTGCTATGGTGTAAGTCCTGCTGCACCAAATAATCTTAATGCAGCCGAATATGGTCACAGGTCCTGGTGATTGCAAGCATGGATATTTTTGTTCTTCACAGGCAAGCGGATGGTGTCTCCAGCTCGCCTATAGGGAATAATAACTTAGCTCAACTACTACGCTACCATCTTCCGGCTCTGAAACCATGCTAGAAATATTCATGGATATATTTAACGAAGATCCTCAAGCTATCATACTCTTGCAGGATACGGAAATATATACCAGGTAAGAGGATACTTGTCTCTGCTCTCCATATCAAAAGGTTTGGGCACTCTTGAAGAATAAATCCTCAGCAAGCTGTGACTGACTGTAAAGTAGAAAGAATTGCTATGGGCCTTGGAAAATCAATGGCTTTTCTGTACTCCTTTGTACTGAACTGGTACTGCGGCATAATACTGAGATATTCAACTTTCGTCAAGTCAGCTCATTGCTGGTATCAGAGGTTCCCTTGAGATGTTGTATCTGTGTGCTTGATGATGTGCCGTTGCCATATTTCAAAAATGGAATTGATAGATATCACTCATGTGCTGGTTGGACGCTTACCCTCTTAGTACCTACTGTTTGTGTTGTGATCCTGGAGAATTTGCTTTACTGCAAGATGATAATGCAAAAAAAGGTGAAATTTCTGGGGAGATTACAGCCGCAGACGTCCTTTACTCTGCTCAAGCTGTGCTCCACAGCCCAGAAAGCAAGAATTGCTTACTTAGTATTCTTTCTCAGGTGAGCAGCTATACAGACCTACGAAGAGTTGAGCGTGCAGCCTGCCCTGTACTGGCCGGTTGCCATGGTGGATAACTCCTCCCGTGAAGAAATGCAATAGAGGTGGGCAGCTGTTTTCAGTATCGTATGTGGTCTTACTTGCTTAGAACCTTTGGAGCCTAAAGATGCCAACGAGTTCAGCTTTCATATCGGCGACGCGCTTTTCGCTTCCCACCTCAATCCCACCTCCATCTTCAATCGATCTTGAACCTCAACCTTCTAAACCACAACAGCTACAACCTTTGTTGCTTTTACAACGCGTAGTTTCAACGTGTTCTTAAGGAGCTTAGACTGCATCTCTCAGTCTGCTACTACTTCCTAGTTGCAGTTCCTTGCTTCTGACCTGGGATGCCTGCTTGCAGCTTCAGCTCTCACTGATCTTTCGACTTCGACATCTTCGACCACAGCAGCTACAACTTCAATTGCTTCAATTGTGCAGAACTTCGACGCGTTCGTATAGAGCTTTTGCTGCATTCTTGAGTCTGGTACGGCTTAGCAAGTGCAATTACTTACATTTAAGCACACAGTTCTTGCTCCTAGCATTAACTCTAAAGATTTTCACAGTTTCGGCTTCTTCACTTGTTCAGCCTATTGACTTACAACCTGAACCTCTCTGATAAGGAAGATTTGCAAAGGGTCTCTATGCAGTTTGTATAACCGGCTATAGCCTTGTCCAATTTCTAATAATCCTTGAAATCATGTTCTCTGTTCATACGGGTATGTCTGTACTTCACTTTCGACTTTTGCGTCCTTGGGCTCAAATCTTTAACATTTCAAATCAGGTCTGCTATGCTTAAATCATCCTAGGCTCAGAGAGAGTTATGACTACTGGTACAATAACAACCAAGGCAGATTGATCTCCGGCTTCCTGTTTGCTCAAGGTCGCATTACCCCTTCAATCGATGATATGAGAGTTACGGATATCCGCAAACCTGGAGATGCAAGAGAAGATCCCAACTTTGACGAGAACAATAACCCTGACGATCGGTTCATGGACCACGGAAATCATATCTTGCTTAATGTTCCTATTCCACAAACACAGTCGCAAGAAGATACCCAGCGCAGGATTAAGGGACATGATGTCTCCAACTGGGATCAGAGCCCCAGCATTGGCTTACCACTCCCTATTATTCGTAGATACTGTCTTGATCAGGTCTTCACTGAGAATCTGGATGATGTTAGGTTTGATAATGCGTTAGTAGCACTGGACTATCTGCGGGATCTGGAGTTTACCAGACGGAACTGGCTTAGACAAGCGGCCAGAAACTTGTCTATTACCAAGAGCAACTGGGAAAGCATCCTGCAAGATTACCCATCTGGTCTTTTGTGGGTGGAGGCCACACAAGCTTTTGACTACCGCACTGCAGGAGCGTACTCAAACCTTTTTGTTGAGTTGAGGAAATGGGTATGTTGTACCTTTTCGGAAAGAAGAAAGAATATGTGCTAACTTTTGAAAATACCATGATGTTTGTACTGGCAGAGAAAGACTTTGACAAAGCACACGCACTGGCTATCCTGAACACTCTCTTCCCGCCATCTCCCCAGGAGATCCCAAACGAAAAGTTTGACCCGAGGATCCCGCAATACCACCGCGCCAAGTTCTACCGATTACTTCTCGAGGTAGATCGTAACGGCCCTCAGATCATGCTTGATCTTGTCGAGAGTGCTCGGGCTAAACACGGCTCAAGCTCGTGGCCTTATGTTCGGAAGACTTTGGTCAACTACCTCGATTGGGCAGAGACCATGGTTGAGGAAGCGCAAAAGATCTATGGCATCGGATGCTTCCCGCGTGTCGAGGGCTATATCCCGAGCTGTAGAAGCATGAACACTGGTATCGGTCCTCCTATGAACACTTGCGTTAGCTCGGAATCTTCAACAAAGAGCTTGAGGAGATCGAAGACCCAGGAGTTTGGAAGCGCAGAAAAGACGCTTAAAGCTATATCAAGCTTGGGAAATCTTCGTACGGTGTTTCGTAGAAAGGAGAGCAACCCAACCGTTGTGGCTGGTGTAAACCTCGAAGGATTCAGAACGAAAAAACTGTACTCACAGTCTATGGTGGACGTCGGCTTATCCAAACAGCCAGAGTTCTCTGATTCTACGGTCAATGTTAGTAAGAAACGATGGGACACGACTCCATCAAGTACCCAGCCAAGGTTTCAATCTTTGAGACCGAGCCAGGAGATAATCCACGAGTCAAATCAGCAGCCAGATCATGGGCTAACTCAAGAGCCAACCCAACATTCAACCCGGGAGCGGGCACTATCCAAACCCTACGGATTCAAACCACCGCCTCTGGAAGTACTGGGCCTTGCTCCTCTTGTATATGCACCAACCGTCCCTTCTCTGCGCGTTGCTCGCTCGATGGATCAAGTTCGAAGTTTGTCTGATGCCGAGGTCTCTCTGCGAAAGGATCTCAGAGTTCCGGTCAGTCATCAATATCCAAGGAAACGAACCGAGTCGCCTCTCAGCGTCGAAAGAAGCCAGGAAATAGCAGATGGATTGAAGTCGGTACCTGCAGTTCGAAACCGTTCTGACAAGTATTTGGTCTCGCTGTTGAGAGAACCAGGTCCTCGTAGATCGCCTTCTGCGAGTTCGCCGTTGGGTGGTGAGATGAGCATCAGAGAGCGAACAAGAACAAGTCCTCTGATGGATTCAGCTGGTCCCCCTCCTAATGAACCTCTTCCGCCCCCGCCGGGTTACAAGGGGAAGTACGCGGCACTGAATCATTGGCCAAGAAGTTCTCCGGAGTCTTTTTTGGCGGCCCAACCGCTCTTGTACCGTCCTGAGACGAGCTCGTCTTTGGTGACAGTCAATGAGGCGAGTTCGGTAGGAGGTAACGTGACCGTCATCGCGTCAAGTCTTGCCAAAACAAAGCGAATCTCACCATCGCCAGAGGAGATCGAACTACTACTTCCACTTCTCGAACAAGCCTCTTCCAACCCCGTTCACTCGATCTTGGTAAGATCTTCAGCGAGTTCCGATCCTCTTTTGCCTCAGCAATCTCTGCGACCCGCTCAATTGAGCGCCAGGCACCCCCCTAAGAGACTTCCTTCTGACAATTACGGATTCTTGAAGACTGACCCTTTCAAGAGTGAGACAGCACCGCAGTCACAGACTCTCAAGAAGAAGAGCAGCTTGAGCAGCCTACTCACGCGCAGAAAGGCATCTGCAACTACCTTGAACGAAGAATTCAGCAGTCACAAGCCGTTTTCTATCTCCTCCAAGCAAAGAAGTTCTTCGAGCACGCTAGCTTCGCAAGATAGCAACAAGTTTGAAGCTTCTCGCGATAGCAGCACGTCAACGCCACGTGAATCTGCCGATAGTTCGCAGCGTCCCAAACCAATTCTCAAGAAGCAGAGCAGCTTCGGTTCGCAAACCACCCACAACCCGGCTTCGACGATAGCAGACACGAAGACCACGAAGCCGCGAAAGTCGATCAACTTCGATACGACTCTCCAGTTCTACCCACCACCCCCCGACTTCTCCGACTCCGATTCTGAACACCCACCATCCCTCTTCACCAACCCCACCACTTCCACCACAAGAACCGCCAGCATGGGTTCCTGTTTCAGCAGACCGAGCCGTCCGAGCCGAACAGCTGCTCCGTACGGACCCTTCTTCATATCATCACCTCTCCCTCCACGTGATCCGCCTCCGCCGGTCACGATTCCCTTTCCTTCTTTCTCGGGTGAAGATGGGAGAGACGAGGCTTACTACTCGGCGAGACGTCGTCTTAACGAAGAAATCGTCCCCGTCGACGGCACTGAGTACGCGGCAAGCAGCAAGAACGGCGACACGGCCGAAGAAGGTGTCTCGTCCTCCTCTGCCTCCGCTCCGCCCCGCCCGAGCATTGCTCCTTTTGCTGCCTCCAGCGGCGACATCAGCACGCTTGCTCTTGACACCCCCCCTCCCGCCGCCTCCGCCACCACCTCTCGCGAGGACCTCTCCCCCGCCGTTTCCGCCGCTCCGTCTATCGCCGCCTCTGTCGCTGCTCCGGTCGCTTCTTTCCCGGAGGAGGACCTCTACTCGGCCTCTCCCCCTCGTTCCGCTGCTCCCTCCATCCGTGAGGAGGAGAAGGAAAACGAAGGTGAGACGGTTGGGGAGTGAATCTTTGCCGCTTCGTTTGGTGTCTGTTGTCTGGCGCTCTGGGTGTGGATGGGGAGGCGGGGGTTTCATGATTTTTGTAGAGTAGATACCCACTCTGGCGAATAGCCCTGGATGAAATGAATGATGGAACGACCATGCGCACCAACGAAGAAAATTAAAGTTCCGCAGACCAACTGATGCTTTGAATATAACGTGAACTTTACGTGACTGTTGAGCATCAGACTACGCTGGCTGGGAAGTACGGAATTGGGATTTCCTCCTGTTGTAGATACTGTGAAGCTCACACGACTGGAGGGATGTATTCTGTTATGGGAGTGGCAGCTTAGTGATGTGGCCCCTTTCGGACCTTGTTTCTCGGAGGACAGGACAGCGTAAAGACCCCGTTCCAGACGAGATATATTCGGGCGATAGCAGAGCGGCCATCTCTTTGTCAGGCAATTATCAAGGCTCACGTATGTTGCCGACGATACTGAAAGCGGCCTCACTGATTCCAGGAAGGGCTTCAGCCTTAGAAGGAATAGCTAGCTAGCGAATGTACATCGTCCCTTCGTCATCGCAGGGGACGCTGATTGAGATTGATCATCATGGATTGGGCAAGGAAACCAGGGATGAGGAAGCTTGGGTCTGTGTCTATGAGATTAAGAAGACTCGGGGATTAGGTTGTGCGGAACTGGTGATTGTTGAAATAAGGAGGGGCACGTCGGTGAGGATCTGGGTGTGGCATATGTGTAGAATACATGTTCGGGGGTGGTTGATTCTGCGATTGGGACAGGTGACTGGGAACGGGCTAGATGATCTGCTGTCTATGTGTGGTTTTGGCTTATTAATATGATTTATTCATGTTGTAACCGACGCGATACACGGCCAGGCAGGACTGGGTGGTTGCTGATTCAAGAGGAGGTCATCTAGCTAGTGGGATCTGGGGGTGATGTGGCTTGAATTTTTTGATAGGGCGTTGAACATGCTCTTGTCAGTATTGAATTATAAGTTGGTGGGTGTCTGGTTCTATGCGAGAAAGAAATCTAGGGCTGTTAAACCAGTTGAATATGGCTATGGCTAGAGAATAGCTGTGAACGTTACTTGGGCGTAGGTATGATGTGATTATTGGCAGCGGGAGAGCTGTGTCGAGAGAGCGACATCAAGATCTGGGATAACGCCGTGTGGCTGTTGAGTTCATGGATCTGGATATTTACTAGGCTAGAGCAAGCCGAAGAAGCTCTTCTTCTTCTCTTCTTCTTCTTCTTCTTCTTCTTCTTCTTCTTCTTCTTCTTCTTCTTTTCTTCAACACTTAAGTTTCTGGCTGGGTTTTTATTTTCCAAGCAAACGCTGACCTGGCAATGTTGGCGATTTTGTTAAGAAAAATGTGCGTTCATTCTATAGATGTTGTCGGATTTCTTTTTAAATTTGAAGGCGACTCGGTGAGTTTGGCGAAGCCGAAATCGGGGCTAAGATTGTGTCCAATATGAAAACGCATTCATCTCGTGAGAGAGTAGCTAGAGCTCACTCCTAGCGTAACGTCAACTTCAGGTTCAAGAAGTACTACCGGCAACCTCGAGGATTCTCGCCCGAGACTTTGATGGAAAGATATCGGGGCTACGGTATACGATGCGCGTTGTGGTAATTGTGTTGTTCAAGGCCTCGAATGGTATGGGTGGAATTCATCAAATTTGTCTTGAGATCCGAACACTCCATTTCGGAGAAGCCAGTTTCATGTGGATTGTCCCTCAAATTAATCTTGATTAGAATGAATTATATTTACATTTGGAATAATGCAAGGGCACCATCATAGTCTTGTAGAAATCAATGTCTCCCATATTAGTGGGCTATGTGACAGCTGAGCAATGCACGCTGGCTTCACGGAGAATTTGATCTACAGGAGATCTTTAATGGCTCCAAATATCCCGGTATCAAGACTCAAGACTTAGGAAGTGGTTACCAGAATATTATCATTTTCATCCCACGCTATTCGTGATCTGCACGTATCCATATCAATCTCCCCAACTGACTTAGGTCTTGAAGCTTGATGATTGAAGCGGCGAAAATGAAAACCTCTGACTGGACAATAAGAAGCTTCGAGGCTCTCAAGAGGAATCGCAGTCCATGTAGAATTCTGAAATTTCATCAATTTCAACTCGTTAACATCATAGATAGAAGATAGGTTCGACACAGAAGCTTCATTTATACCGATATCAATGAGCAAATAGGCAGAGAATAGGAATCTACTTAGCGTTCTTGATGATCTCTGATATAAAAGGTTGGGTTAGTGACTTTCGGTATCTCAGGGCCCATATCCTCTAGTTTCCTAGATCATGTAGTACTAGACTTGGCTGTTGCCAGTTTGTAGACGCAGTCAGGAATCAGGCACTGATGCATATCTTCAATGTGTTAGAGGCGAAGCCAATAATGGCTCAATTAATCTTATCCTTCAAAATCAACAGATAGATTATAAGCTTCTATTGAGGTTAGGTGTGGCTCTTGATATCAGCACTAATATCCCCTATCTTAAGCGAAGCCAATCCAGGTGGTCTGAAGTCTAATACAGATAAGCTTTCGACTGAAGTTGCAGTTTATTGTTATTTTGATATATCGCAAGCTAGAAAAACGTTTAAATAATGATGTTTAATTTTTTCATTTTAATATGCTGTATTGTTTCTAAATGACAGAATTTAAAGGTGTAGATTCTGAGTTCTATGGAGCTGTAGGAGTATATATACAAGGTATGCTTACTAAGCCATAATCTCCGATCCTTGTATATTTCTAACACTAAACTACATAGCATAAGTAGAAGACGCTATACAGTATTTTATATTTAAGGAGAAACTAGTTTCAAAATTCCCTATATCTTTAATATTTATCCTAGCATACCTGTAATTCCAGGGAGACGACGACTCAATACCTGTACGCGGTGTCTCCTACGAACCTGCAGACTCTTTAAGAGTTTGTTAAGCTAAATTTAAACCCTTTCAATTACGAATTAATCAAAACCTAACATGAATAAAGCTATAACTTTCGAGAACGTCGAAATCAAAAAAATTCTTTCTATTTTACTACTTCTTTTATAAATACTCTCTACTTTCGATCTTACATAAGTACTTTAAAATTTTCTAAATATATACCTATAGTTAGAGGAAAGGCTTACTAAAGGATATAAAGTAGAGAGAGGCAGATTATGTTGGTACGCATATTACTCCTATAAACGCTCGTTCCCCTTATTCCTAGGATCATCCTGTATTTGTCTATTACATAGAGTCGGGCATATTTCAATGAGACCGTGGACGGTTTCCCAACTAAGGCCCTCGGCAGGTATAGCAGTTATAGGCTTGGAGGAATAGTAGAGGGGAGATGATTCGGGGGTATAAAGGCATTGTATCGGTTCCTTGAAGAAGGGCAGACTTTACAAATAGACAAATATTGACTGTCTAATTCATATTCATTTCACTGTGAAATATCGATACCGGTACGGAACCCACAGGTTATAATATATAAGGAGAAGAAAAAGGAAGAGAAGGAAAAGGATATATCTGGATAATTTTATATAAAGTATATAAAAAGGATTATAATTAAAAGCCGCTGCCGACTAGTAGAACGCTTAATATAAACAAATGAATATCGGCTACTAGCGTAAAAGGCTTACCTTAGAATAGAGAACATAAGGCGACTCTATTTTTTAGGGCAGCTTCTGAGAATGTACTCGCCTGAGACTTAAAGGGAACAACTATTGACTAAGGTATAAGTTAGACTCTTATCTAAGGAATCAGGAATTACAAGTATACTAGGCCAAAAATAAAGATATAAGGACTTTTTAGCCTAGTTTCTCCTTATATATAAATCTGACTATAGCGTATCTCGCTTGTGCTATATAATTTAGAACAAATAGATTACATTAAATGGGGAAAAAATTACCAGTTGTTCCCTTTAGGTCTTAGGTGAGTACGTTCTTGAAAGATACTTAGGTTCTCTAATCTAGGATAAACCTTTTACGCCAATAGCCGATATTTATTTGATTATATTCAGCGTTTTACTAGCCGGCAGCGGCTCTTAATTTTAACCCTTTTTATCCTTTTTATAATTTCTTCAAAACGTATCCTCTTCCTCCCTCCTCCTCCTCCTTACATACTATTACCTGTTTTCCCCCCTTTATACTTTATCACGCCTTTCTTCTAGTTACAGGTATATATTTGAACAATCCTAAAATACCGAAAGTAGAGGGTATTTATGAGAGAACCAGTATGAAAGATTTTTCATCTTAAAGTTTCCGAAAAGTACTGGCTTTATCCGACTCAGGCTTCAATTGGTTTGTAGTTAAAAGGACTCAATCTCAGCTATGCAGGTTCTTCAGAAAGAATCTAAAGAATCTGCTGGTTCATAGGAGACACTATGTACAGGTTTTGAGTCATCGTCTCCCGACAACGTATTTAACTTGTACATGAATCTGAAGTATTTCTAAGTCTGCTTTGCCTAAAGCCATTTTTCATTGCAAGAGACTCTTTGGATTATCTAACCTAAAAAAACGAACTTCCTACATAACCTTAGAACTTTAATATTTAGACCTCTTCTCGGTTCCGAAAGCAGTTTCTATAATTGCGCTACGCCATGTTTATCAAAACGCTAAATCCTCACTTATTTCGAAATATCTGCACTTCAAGTGTACTGAGGCTACCGTAAAACCTTCCTCCGCGTCCAGCCAGGGCGTCACTGATACCGAACTCAAGATCTTTACGATTACACCTGGTGCACAATGCAAGCATTCAGCAGATTGAAACAGCTATTTTCCTCATCAGCGCCTCAATCAAGCGAAATCAAGGAAGAGGAGAGAGACTCTGGTACGTTACTTCCGCAGTAATATATGTTGGATGGAGGGAGCTGCGTAAATAAGTCTGGCAGCGGGGCCGCTACTTGCAACGCTTTTTTTCTTCACTGCCGGTTCCGAGTTTTTGCATTGGTTTTGAGAAGAGCAGAGTAGGGGCTAATTGCTATGGTGCGATGGCTATAGATGCAGATGGCGTCATGGCCAATACAGCTACCTATTGTCTCGATGGGAGCGCACACGTCAGTAAGGGCCTCGCGCCGGAGAATCAGCGCAACGATGCGAAGAACTTGAAGAAATTGAGAAGAGCTGCGAAGAAGCAGCGCAGGAAGAATGCGCCTGACTCGTCGTTGCTCGGTTCTCCAGCGATGAGCTCTGCGATAAATTCGTCAGTCATAGACGGGGATGTCGATGCGCCGGGGACCATGGCTGAGGAGGAGCTTGCGCAGGAGGAAAACACTGCTCAGGAGATACATTTGAACAGTGACTTGGGCGAGTACGAACAAGGGCAAGAAGAGGAGCCGAAACCGCCAAAGGTCGTCACCAAAGACAAGTCAAAGAAAGAATGCCGCAAAGTTCGCGCATCGAAAAAACAATCCAAGGTGGCAGCGCTTGAGTCTGGCGATCATACCCAGGCTGTGGAGCCTACTGGGTACGAACAGGAGAGTCAGGATCTCGTGTCTGCGATGCGAAAAAAACAGTTGACAAATGAGGCTCAAGAGAAGGAGTCGAAGAAGAAGAGTCTTGCTGATGAAACCACATCTACTGTCCAGGAAAGCAAAGATGGTGCATCTAGTGCTCTGGGTCAGTTGCAAGAGTCCAGTAAACTTCCTGTAAAGATTAAGAAAGTCAAAAAAAAGGCACAGAAGAATCCGCAAAAGCGCTCACAAGATGAGGCTGCATTCCAGAATGCAGATGATTCTGCGGGGCTGCTGCATCTAACAAGTACACCTGCTACGTGCGTGCACTCAAGATCACAAGTGGCTGCTCATGATGATGTTGCAGAGTTGGATGCACAGGTACGAAGCAATGTCAAAGTCGCATCACAACCTGGGGCAGAGGAGGATCACCAACAGGAACCCGAACAACCATCCGAGAAAACACTAGGCAAGAGGAAAGCATCAGTAACTGTGATGAAATCAAAATCCAAGCGTAGGAGGTCCAAGGACTCGGCGATGAAAAGGGCTGAGCTGGCCAGTCACGGCTTTGTCTCATCGCAAGTCGCTACTCCTGCGAATACTGTAATATCGCAAACACCACTCAGCCATTCCCAGCCTGTGATTCACGATCCAGTCACGCTGGGAGAAACTGCCGCGAAGCTCTATGCTAGTCAAATGGAGAATGAGCGGAACTTACCGGCTCTTTCAGATACAAGTTCACCGGGACCTCCACCTTCTCGCGATTTTTTAGCTTCTAGCCAGCAGAAAAGAGCTACTCCGGATTACATACCTGCTTATCTACGGAAGGCTCCAGCTGCTCTTGTTGATCCTACAGAGAGTGATCCATATGAGCTGCCGCCATCTTCGCAACCGGAACCCCAGCCAGAGCCCGAAACGCAACCTGAGTCGGAACCGGGAGTGAAACCAGCAGAGCAGTCAGGAGATGAACCAGAAGCATTGCGTTTGCTGTCTGCGGCACCCAAATCCAGTGAAAGCCGAAAACGGCGGCTGCCGACTGGCGAGCCGGAATCATCACAGGTCCAGCCCACGCTGAAGAATTTGAAGCCGAAAGACAGCTCCTCCAAAACCATGGAATTAGAAAAAATCAAAACGCCATCCAGCTCAGAGGCTGACCCTGCAACTAAGGGGGCTCGGATTGCTGACAACGACGCACGGGTCATTATTGATGCTGTAGAGCTCTATAGGGACATGAACGACCTAGATCAGCGAGACGTCAATAAAATTATCCAAGAAGATGCTACCATAGATAAAAACCGAAATTTCTGGAAATTTATCTGTGAACGAGTCCCCAAGGTGCCACGAGTCAAGGTGATGAACCAATGTCGTCGGAAATTTCACAACTTTGAGGCACGCGGAGTATGGACCGATGAGCAGGATAAGGACCTCAAGGATGCTTACGAGAGAAATCCCGGCAAGTGGAAGGTGATCGGTGCGCAACTCAACCGGTTCTCCCAAGACTGCCGAGACAGATGGAGAAACTACTTGGTGTGCGGCGATAACCAGAAGAAGGATGTTTGGGACAAAGAAGAGGAAGAAAGGCTCAAGATGATTGTGAATGAATGCATGCTCCTTACCGGGACCAAGAGCGCTAACATAGATTGGCAAAACGTCAGTAGTAGAATGGACCATACCAGGAGCCGCCTTCAGTGCATCACCAAGTGGAAAAGTATCCAAGAGCGAGAAGCCATCACAGACGAGGATTTATCTGCACTCCAGCCCATTGCTAAACAATCATGGCGGCTAGAGGAGGCGGAATATGTTGCTCATGTCATGACACCCGGCGAAAAGCTTGACTTGCTATACAGTATTAGGAATACGAACGCCGGATCCGAAGGCAAGATCCCTTGGGTCCGTGTACAGCAGGATATTGGGGTTCGGGCCCCGAGGATGGCTTTGAGGGTTGCCCTCAGAAATTTTCAGGAGTACATTGACGATCGCGAGAGAATGAGTCTACAAGATATCGTCTCCGCTCTCATTGAGATATATGAGGAAGCAGCTCCCGATGAGCCCCACATCTTCGGCTTCGTACGGCCTGCGCGGTACAACAAGCATGACATGCGCGAGAGTATTTTTGTCGAAGACGATGACAATGTCGATGGAGAACCAAGAACTATCGAGGAAGGGACACAGCCGTTCAAGGTGAGACACGACGAGAGAGATAGCGCAGGTCCCAGCACTCATAAATCACGCAAGAGGAAGGGTAGAAAAGCTGCTATGATGGCTGAGATGGAGATCGAGAACGATCAAACGCCCGCCCCGAAGAAGGCACCCAAGAAGCTACGGTCACGCATGAAAGGACAGAACGAGGTCGAGAGTCAAGAAACTAATATTGATACAGCGAATATTGGTGATGAAATTATTAAATCTTTCGAGACCGCCAAGAGTAATCAGGTCAAGGGAAGGACGCCAGCTCGTAAAGCAAAGAAGCCCATCACCAAGGCAAGAACTTCGAAGCACCTGAGTGAATATCGGGTCAATGCAAGTGAAGATGAGGACGATGAGCAGATGGTCCTGGAGGAGTCGATTCCCCAGAAGAGTCGGGTCCTCAGCAGTGAGTATCAGGCAGGCCGAAACGAAAAAGATAGACACTTGGGCAACGGGTTCCAAAATAATGACAGACGACACTATCCTGATTTTCCGCAATCAGATGAAGGAGAGGTTCTGGAATCCGACATCGAAATGGCCAATGAACATCACTCTGCTCCCAGCGGTCACATTCAACACCAAGACGTGGACGGCATTGAAGACGAAGCAGAGGATCACTCGTACCCCACTCATGACCAAGAGAGCGTCGATCTCGACAAACCTCAATCTGCCACTGCCAACCGTTCCCATAACGGTAATTTCAGCGACTACGACGGCGAAGATGAGAGTGGCAACCTTCCCCTTGGCAGAGAGGAGAGCGTCGATCTCGATACGCCGCACAACGCTCAGCCGCATCCTACGACTTATTATAGTAACGATGACGATGAAGGGGTCGGGGTGGGCGCCAACGGGTATGATAGTCGCTTTGTTAGAATGGCGACTGTTAGTTCTAGTGCGAGCTCTATCCCACACACGCCTAAAGTGCTGTTGAAGAATCGGGGAAGTTAGAGGTCGTTGAGCAGGGAACGTTGGGGTCTGGTACCGTTACTGCGGTTGAAGGGCGTGGGGAGCTACGTGGGTATTGCATCTATTGGCTTCGCTGGGGTATTGTTACCCGTGGCAGCGGCTAACATTTGCGATCTTTAGTTGCGGTGGCACCCTCTTTCTTGCGGATTCCAAAGTATTATATATAGATGCGATGGCCTGTCCATAGAGAATAGAAAATAGCGTTTATAGATATTGGCATCACTTTTCTTCACGTGTTTGGTACGCTTCATGTAATCGATAATGCTGGCTTTGGGTGGGTAAATGTGGCCTGCAATGCTAAGCAGTGCAGTATTGCAAGTTCACCAGCGATTATCTTACTACGCTTCATTCTTGTCTTTGTGCGTCGTGTCGGCTCTACTTTCGGCAGATTCACCAGATCAGCGCGCCAAGATAAACCAAGCCCCCGAGCGAAGATGCCCGTCTGGGTATAGACAGCTTGATAACCAAGTCGCCATGAGCCAGCTGGTTTAATTCTGATTGCAGGGATAAATTTAGTTCTCAAGTGCCCTCTGAGCCCTATCTCCTTTTCCGGGAATATGAACAGCCGCTTTCCACTGCGTGTGAGGCGACTAGGTACTCAGGTAGTCCGAGCCTGTGTTTACTTACGATCGAGACATTAACCGAGCCACCGTGTTGACACACGACTCATAAGCGACACCGGCATGGAAATCGGACATGCTAGGTATCTCTCCCGCCGGGAAGAACTAGTCGAGCATCAACCGACCTAGATCAGATCCAGGCTGAATATCCTGTATTTTTGACCCAGGCACAGGCGGGTTCAAATCACGCTTATCAATTCGCCGTTTAGCACTGTCAGAGTAGAGGTGGCGATGGATGCGGTAGGGTAGGACGTGCCGCTGACGTGACGCGGATGGTATCTAGCTCTGGCAAGGAGGTAGGAATGTGATGAATTCCAGGCTCACGCCTGTCTTGCTGGAGGACTCCAAGTCGGCGTGCAAGTTCGCGGTGACGGATACGTGATGCTGGTCATCTGAGACCCCCTGCGGCGAAGCTGCCTCGGACGGGAATATTCTCAGCCGCACGGGGGGCTAGTTGACGCCTCTGCAAAGGCACGAAGCCTCATCCATGTCGATCATTCTTAATTCACAAAAGATCAGAATAAAGATTTATTTTTATGTCTCACTATCTGCAACATGGGTCTCGCAATCGAATTCCTCGACCCTTCCCTCAAAATTTATCACAGAAATGGCCAGCTCCCTTTTTCTGGAGCTGTGTGGCCCGACCCTATCGATCAGCGGTCCGACAGTATCCACTTATCTGATGTCCCGGCGACTGAAAACACCCGGCCATTCTATTTCAGAGACATCTACGAAGACCCGGTGAGAGTCACCCCACCGACCACTTCCATCTCAGGTTCCGTGCCTAGAAAGCTCGTATCACATCTGATGCGGAATAAGAAGGATTCGGCACTGGGTGAAAAGTTCGCCACGGACAGCAAGATAATAAACTTGGAAGAAGCGACGCATACGTTCGTTACTCCCATCGTGCCGAGATGGAGGGGGGTTATGTTTGCGCAGGTGGCCGTAAATTCGCTTTGTTTGGTGACCTGATAGATGGCGATACGAAACGGGTTCAACAGACCAGGTCGGTGGTCTTGAATGACTATCCACGTGGATTTCGAAGCTGGTAGGGCCGGTGGCCTTGGCGGAGCTTTGCAGACTGAGAGACGAAAAGCTCGTTGGTGAGGACGTGAATGCAAACGCGTCATTTGAGATACCAAGCAAGGCCATCAAACAAAACAAAGAAATCCGAAAGAGGTATGACGCGAAATCGAGACAGCACATGGTTTGCCACCTGATGGGCCAACGACCCCTACCCGCCATTTTGGAGGCCAAATGAACCATGGCTACTCCTCAAGCAGGGGCTTTCATTCACTCGATGATCACGGCTCAATCAGCAAGCATCCAACAACTCGCCTGGAATTTTGTGAAACTACCCTTCTCAGATACCTTATTGTTGCAGATGCTCTTCGAATCTATTTTCCAAGTAGTCCGCAATGAGTTCTCAGCTCTCGAAGCATTACGGCCTCGCGGCTGCGTGTATACGTACGACCGGTAGATATTTTTGCAGGAGAAATTTGAGCCCAAATACTGCAAAGGCTGTTCATAATGGCGATTAAATTTTTGTCCGAAAACACTCAGTTGGGGACAACTTGCGGGTGTTTGGGTTCAACGACTATGCCAACGAGAAGGCGCTTGATCTTCTGAAAAATGAGTGAAAAAGCAAAGAGTGATAGTGCTCTCAAAGTCTGAATTGTTTCGTAGGGTAGGCGGCACGTATGAGGTTGACGGTATGAAAGAGGTTCAAGGTGCTATGTTGGTTATGCAAAACAAGAGTGATGCGTTTGGGCAGAACATCGAGACGGAGGGTATGCCGAGTTTGGATGGGGCGATAGATAAGAACTCGAGTGCTTCTGCGACTTTGAAGATAGATCGTACGGACTTGCTACTCTATGTTATCTGAGAATGGGGCGCAACGAACTCTAGGCTACATGACATGAGCACGGATTGTATACTCATGAGTTGAAAATTGTGTCCCTAACGTGCTGGAGGGTTTTGCGAACAGTACACCCACAGTGATGCAATGGTCGCTTGAAGTTTGATAATCATGATCCTATCATCCTCGGCATTATCAATCAGTATAGTATTTCGAGCAGTGGAAGAAGCAATTTTGCATGCCACGACAGAAAACCTTGTACACGAGAGACGCACAGAGGCCAGTCCAGCAGTGCGAAGGTCTGGTTTTCCTAAAGTCCCGGTGGAGAATCTCGCGCTCAAACACAGCCAAGATGGCAAGACCATGCTCGGCCAAGACGATTCAGATCAAGTGACCAATATTCTGCACAGTAAAGAGCGCCTGGACTCAAAGCAATACCAAGATGGGTGTCCACAGTCCGAGCAGATTTGAATGCGGAGGGCTTGAGGTTTGAAACTTGCGAGGGGAACTGGGGAAGAAGCTGGAGGTCGTGGCATTTGCTCGAGTATGAGCGGGAGAAACTGGGGCGCCGAAATAAAGTTCGGCCCATTATCCCCGAAAGAAGCGAGCTTCACACTCCGAAGCTTGAAACGTGAGCAATTCTTGACCTCCTCAACATCTCCACGTAACATGACCACCCTATCACGGTGTAGGCTGCACGAGCCTGCCCTCGTGGACTTCGATTATCTTCATCGTCTGCCTGGAGGGGTCGTCGAGAGGAAGTCTCCGAATTTTGTCACGAGACTGCCAAGGCAGAAAAGGCCAAGGCTGGGTTAGTAGCCTCTCGGGCGGTGGAGGTGGAGGCTGACGATCACTCATCCCTACTAGGCGCCATGCAAATTTGTCTCAACTCTCAGCAAGCAAGCTTGACGACGATACCACGACGAGGAAAACTGTCGCCTTGACGCAACCCGGACGATTCATGGGGAACGCCATCGGGAATGCGGGCTCCTCAATCCTCACCGCTCCGATAACAAAGGCTTGGGGAACGTGACGCAACTCACGCGTTGCTGGTTGAGCGCGTTGATTCATGTGCTCCCTTGGCTGCATCCTGAGGGAGGCTGATTGCAGTCTCCAATCCTCAACGAACGGACCTCTTGTGGTCGTCGGATTTGCGCTCACTTGCTCACCCGCGCACCCTGTCAACGTCTCATGACTCTACGGTCAGCTACTACACCTTTCGAGTACCTTCAGAGCCTGAGAAGCTTACAATGAATGATCAGAGCCTGGGTCTATGCTTCTCTGTTCTTAAAGGAAACTTGGAGCTTGAGATACAGCTTAGAAGATGCCGGATTACGAATTCCACCCGCTGCAATGCAGCTACTACGATCAGCCTGCCGCGCCCTTGGCGCTGAGAGTCCATCCGGCCCACAACACCCAGGCGTGGTGGCTCAGTTCCCTTCCATTGACGCGATGACCTTCTTTGCACTACTGCCCAGCCCGTATTGGGCGCCAAGATTCATGGCACAACTACTACTATCAAGGTTCTGTAGTGGTATCCCGCTGAAAGACCAGCCTCGCAGTAATTTTTTGCGCAACCTTACAATTTTTGCTTGACTGTGGAGTTTTTTTTTTTTCCCGGCGTTGTTGTGAAAGTTGTTTCCATACTCATTCTTCTCGTGCTGCAATCATGAAGAAACGTTTTGGGTCTTCCTGTAATGACCACTCTGTCTTGAGAGGCGCAGACCGTCGGATCTAGACTTCATTAACCAGTCTCTCGAACAGATTCCAGAAGCTTTCCGTCCACAGTTGGCGCCTGAACTGGGTATCCGTGGAGATACATCTGTTTGCTCGAGGCTTCAAGCTAATATCAATGGATAAGCGCTAAGCCTCCGATTCTCCTCTACACTCTTTGCTTGAACACTGTCG
This sequence comes from Diplocarpon mali, assembly GCA_024741835.1. Taxonomy (NCBI): domain Eukaryota; kingdom Fungi; phylum Ascomycota; class Leotiomycetes; order Helotiales; family Drepanopezizaceae; genus Diplocarpon; species Diplocarpon mali. The sequence goes on along the minus strand of JAENRP010000377.1, from coordinate 6,898 downwards.
GACATGGAAGCAATCTCAGACTGAAAGTGGGGCAACCTGATAGAAACCGTGGAGTGCTGCGGCATGTCGAGTGGACACTGGTTATTTGCTCCCTGACCGCTCAAATCACAGTCTTCTAGATTGCCAACCTATTGGCATGACCATGGCGATTGTGGCTGCTATATCCTCATACAAGGACTCCTCCATCTTTTGTGAAAGTTTATTTCAACCGCCGTATCGCTACGCAACAAGGGAGGCCCAATGTAGTACCACACGTTTGCCAACACATCCTGCCCGAGCACGTGCAGAGCATCTCCAAATCTGAGCGCGTCCTGGGCCTTGTTTACCTCAGACAGCGACAGTCGGTTTCACACGGATGATGATCGATATAATCTTGGCGTTTGCAATGAACCGCCAACGGTATCACACGTTCTCCTAGATTCGCATCTTGAAAATATCTAGCTCTATGGTTTCTAAGCGACGATGCCTCCCCCCCCCGAGAACACCGCTGCTGCAATCGATCGATGCCAAGTCTTGCCAAGAATACAGATCCTTACAATCGCTTTCTGTTTCTGGGTGGAATTTCTGTGAACTGCCTCTGCGTGTGACTCAAGGAGGAAGACGGCCGAAGAAGCTCCCTGGACTTGGATACGACGGGAACTTCTTGCCGGAATGACGGTGGATGCAGACTGTCGCGACCTATGAGGTCGCAGCGATGCGCAGTTTCCATGTGGAGCGGCGAGACTGACGATTCCATCCTCCAACGGAAATGAGGCCGGTTATAGAGGATGGGATGTGACAATTGTCAAACGAGTTGACAAGTATACTTATGGAAATCAAACCGAAAGCGCGCTTGATCGAGTCAAGTGCATTGAATGGCCGGCCGAGGAGGGCTACTTCAACCGAAATACTGCTGGCGGCTTTTGCGAAAGGCGTCACTGAACTTACCATTACTCACCTTGATTTTCCATACCCTACTTTCCCAGGTACCTATCTATAGTCAGCGGTTCCAGTCAGCAGCGGGAAGGGGGTCATCGAGTTCTGTCAAACTGGACCCCTCTCCTCCCCGCCGCTCGCCAATGGCCGGCCGGGTGCTGGTCCTGGTGCAGGACTATCCTTTCGTATGAAAATGATGCCAAGCACCCAGTTGTAATGCATGTTTGTCAGATCGACGGACTTCTATCTGGCGAGGCGAGGCGAATGCCCAGATCTCCGGATCTCCAGGAGCGGCAGATGAGCACAGGGATTCTCGGGAAGCCCAAAGAAGCGAGATACAGCCAGCGTGTCCCGGTCCCTTGGCGAGAACAAGACGAGAGCGCCACTCATCGCAGCCCTGGCCGAGTTGGTCCGAGGCTTATCAGGTGGGAGGACGTCGCCCTGATATACTTTCTGTTTCGAGGATAGAATGGCGACGTCTGACTTCTCCGGCCTGGTGGTATGTTGAGAAGCTGGCTTCGTACGTACCGTCCAGTCCAGTCTCCCTGCGTTGGCCAGATGTGGAACCTCGGAAACGCAGACAGACACAAGACACACGCACACTCCGACTTCTCCTCCTCCCCCAGAGCTGGCTGTCACATGATGGGATGCAGAACGGATCTGATCCCGATGTTGCGGAGTCCGGCCATTGCATCCCTTCTCTGCCCGCTGTTGCGTGTGGGGGGCTGGACTGTTTTGTATGTGTTTTTTTCACTGCACTCGGTCGGTAGACCGTAGAGAGGTCACTTGGCGGGAGTCCTGACTGGGACTCCCGGCCCGCCTGCGCCCCTCTCCGCCCGCCCCGCCGCCCGCCAATCTTTTCCGGAGGGAAAAGATTTTCCGCCGAGTCCGCCGACCCCCGCCCATCCTTTTCCTCGATCAGGCAAGCGTGCTGGCCTGAGGTATCCATCCCGGATCGACCCTTACGGTCAAGCAATGCCACCATGCCACCATGCCACCATGCCAACAACACCCAGCCCCGTCCTCTTCACCGTCGGGGCCTCGCGATAGCCGCTCTTGGCAGCGGGCACCAGCCTCCCTTGGCGCCCGTCTTAGCCTATAGCGATCCTCTTGGAAAGTCTTGGTATCTCAGATCCGCTCCAGATCCGCTCCAGATCCGCGCCAGATCGCGCTCCACCGGCGGGTTCCACCGCCAAGGAACCACACAGGCAAACATGACCCGCGTCGGAAGCTGGAGACAAAAGAGCACCGGCTGGTCGTGCGTCAGAACAAGCTCGATACGGTGGAGATCTGTGCGGCACTGAGCGCCTCGCGAGCGGGACACCGAAAGGGACGAGATGTTCTCGGGCCAGTTCTCATCTGGAGGCCTCCTTACTTTGCCCTCAGCTGACCAGAGAGTTGGATTGGTCGACGTGCCGACTTGGAGTCTCGAGAGAGCTTGATATAAGCTTATATCGAGTCTCTAAGCGAGCCCCCGCGCAAGAGAGTCGGTGGTCCGACCGATTCTTTAGACTTGGGATCCGGGACGTTAGTCGGAATGCACTGTGGGGTGGGGATCCGGGGTCTGCGCAAGTTCGTTGCTTGGGACCGATTGTAATAGCTCGACATGATGATTCCAACGAAAAGAAAACACGATCAAGTCAATCAATCCGCATCGCCACCAGGGAACATACGCTCCGCTACAGGTGAGATCTTGCACGCCCACCGTACGCAGGTGTATCCAGCGCAGCTTGCTCTCCTGTGGCCTACTTTTCGCTCAACTCTGCTCTCGTCACTTGGACCCTGACGAACTGGTGGACCTACTCGTCGACTTCAGCGCTTCGCACCCGCTGACTCTGGTATCCGTATAGCGGAGTCGATAGGGCGAGGTGCTGTAGAATGCCTAGAATGCCTCTTTTCTGTCCATCGCGGTCACAAGGTGTAACTCCATTCGAGATACTTCATGATTCAGAAAGGCTGGGCAGCAGAAGGATGCGTTTGTAGTGTCCCCCGCCAGACCAGGCTAGCCAGAGACCGCAGCAGAAGACAGATTGGGCAGTATCTAGCCGATCTGGGTTTAGCTCGCCAGGTCTTACAACAGGCCCTACATCATCGTGGCCAACATATCCCCCTCTTGAAAGGATCGAACTGCGAAGAAGAAGAGGAGAAGAGAGTCGCAACGTTGCAATCAGGTTGCAGGACGAAAAGAGACGTTGTACGCGGACAAGAGGATAGCGAGTCTCGAAACCTTTTTCTCCGATCCCAAGACTCGCACAGCGGAGTCCCCAAGTCGTGTGTCCGGGCCCTAGCACAC
>JAENRP010000376.1:0-40421 GCA_024741835.1 Diplocarpon mali | reverse complement strand
GACGCAAAAGGTGGCTATATAAAATACTAAGGAATTTAATAAAAGCAGCATTGCCAAGAATCTAGTGTGCACAGACAGGGAACCTCAGATTATTACGCCCTGTACGAAGTATTTACCCCAAGTCCCAAGGATATAATAAGACAGGTTGCGGGGAATAGGAGGCAGCGAGGTGCTGCTGTACCTTGGCATAGTCGGAAGTTCTACTCTGTCCCGTGATACGGCGGGGCACGGGAAAACCTTTTGCCGGGCTTAACCTGGGCGACCAATCACAGCCGCTGCTTTACTAAGGTTCCTCGCAGGACCGACGGACGGGAGGTACTTAGTACATGGGGAAATAATTTGAGGTTTTCTGTCTGTGCACACTAGATTCTTGGCAATGCTGCTTTTGTTAAATTCCTTAGTATTTTATATAGCCACCTTTTGCGTCAATCACCGCTTTACATCCATTTGGCATTTCCCTAATCAAATCTCTAATTATCTCAACTGTTATTAATTCCTAAGCTTCAAGTACCCCCTATCGAAACCCCTGCACAAAAGAAAGTTTTAGTATAGCGCACAGACAGAAAACCTCAGATTATTTCCCCATGTACTAAGTACAAGTCCGTAGCTACGGTACCCCTACGGTAGAGTCGGCAGGTGAGGTGCGGTAAGGAGGTGAGTTCCTACCAACCTCCCCCGGGAGCCAACACCAGGGATTTATTGATCTTGCCTGCTCTCCCCCCGGCCCGCGAGATCTAGACCAGATTTCTAGCTCATACCACGGTAGTGCCTGAGATACCTGGTACGGGACTGCCCTGTACACGGGAGTATATACTCGAGTGTACAGAGAGCTCAAGTAGGCTGGCTTGCTTATGTCACGGGATCGGGGCTACCAGTTATTCCAGATGGGGAGGAGAACATATAGGTTACTAGCGTGGAACAGTCAGCAGGTGCCTCAGGCACAGGTCACAACAATGTACATCATTCTTCCCACGGGACATATTCCTCAGGGAACACACGCAGCCTTGTTACATCCAACCAACCACCTCTCGTGCTACCCACATTTTCTGGACGGGAGACGAGTAACAATTGCCCCTTGCCGTCCCGAGCTGCGGGGAAGACTAGGACGAATCCGGGCAGCGCGAGGCGAGACATGGCAGTCGGATAATGGATAAGATAAATAAATACCTGAGTCGTGCTGTCTCACGTGACGCATACTCGTGGGAAGTACTCGTGACTCGTACGGGCAGCCAGGAGAGGATTCTCGTTTGTTTCGTGGGAGATATGCCACGCTACGGCACTATATATCAGACATCCATGGCGAATAGTCCGGTGAAAAGGTGGTCCTCGAATCTACTGCACGCGTACTCGTACGTACGTCCTGACAGTTTCCGTGCCCCAGCTGCAGAGACCCAGAACCGCCCCGACACAAGAGCCGCACAGCTCACGTGCTCTTGGACTATCACGAGCTAGGGACCTAGAACCGCCGCCTCCTCTACCTCTCCATGCTGCATGTGAAATCAACAGGTGTGTTAGTGGGAAACCCCCGAGTAGCATCGCATGCCGACGGAACCTCCAGTGAAACCACGCGCCCGCGATCCGATCACGTCTGATCATGTCAAATCAATCAAATCACGACCGGCGAAAGTAGGTCATTGAGAGACAGGAGACCTCGTGAAACTGCGACTCGCTTCGGTATCCCCCCCTCTTCCGCATCTGCCCGATCGGTTGCTCAGCCTGGCCCGTGTTGTTTTCGCTCGAGACCCATCTCACCTGGAGCGCGAGGATGGCCGGCCTTCGTGATTCGCTGCGCAGGATATCGTCCACCTCGGTTCGCTCAAGCCAAAACAGCCCAGCTACTTTCCCTACCCAGATCCGTAACCTACCACCCAGACAGACCCGCAGCCAGCGCCGGACCAGGAGAATGTCGTCCAACTACTTAAATAACACGGCCGACCCCGTCGAAAGGACCTCATCGCCTTATCCAGATCCTCGCGAACTTGGCCCCAAGTCCAAAATCCTCGCAACCCGTACCTCCGCCTACCACAGTACCAGCTTGAGAAATATGGTTTCCGTAAACACTGTCAACAAGACGGCTCTCCATCCCGGTGGAGTCCAGTACGTCGGATTCTCAAGTCGTGCTCTTACTGCCGCTGTCGCGTACCGGGACAGACGGAGAACTAACCCCTCGGTAGGCCTGTCAAGGAACACACCGAGCTCGAGGAGGAGCTCCACGAGAACGCACACATCGATTATGATCGAGTCGCTATTGTAAGTCTTGCCCCCGAGCTCCCAGTACAATCAACAAAGCGGCCTGCTAACCTTACGGCTCACAGATCCCCAACCCCAGTGTTGCTGCCCTCTACGAAGATGCCCTCGTGTACGAAACTGGCTCTGCCATCACATCCACCGGTGCTCTGACCGCATACTCGGGGGCAAAGACTGGCCGGTCACCCCTAGATAAGAGAATCGTCAAAGAACCTAGCTCAGAGAATGAGATCTGGTGGGGGTAGGCAGATACCCACTCCACAACGGTCCATAGACATATCCTGACTCTCTATAGACCTGTCAATAAACCAATGACGCCCGAAGTACGTTCCGTATTGATGAAAAAAAAACAGCTTCTTTCTGTGCCATGAACCTTGTTAGCATGCTTTTCTTGTCCTAACCGGTGCATCGTGCCACCTCCTCGTTGCCTGGATTCACGGTTTGCGGTTACTTTCCTTAGAAGCACTTTTTTCTACCTCGCTTGCGCATCTACAATTCAAATGAGTTTCTGCTCCTTTCTTTCTTCATATGGCACCTATCCATGCATGCATTCTCGTCATGCTCCTGCGGAAGAACGGAAATGGTCCAGGGCTTGGTTGCTGACTTCAACCCCGCATTTCCCATTGACCGAGGCGCTCCTGCACGGTTATGTCATAGCTCCTCCCACATGTCGTCTTGGCAATCTTATTCTCATCACGTGTTTCTTAGGCAGATCACTCTATTTGGACGACAAGCTGTCTGTGCACACCACTCAGGACTAATGGAATCCTGATAGGTCTGGAGAATCAACAGAGAAAGGGCCATCGATTATCTGAATACCCGCAACCGCATCTACGTTGTCGACGGCTTTGCAGGATGGGACAAGAAGTACCAGATCAAAGTCCGAGTGGTCTGCGCCCGTGCCTATCATGCTCTGTTCATGCGAAACATGCTCATCCGACCTGATCCTAAGGATCTCGAGCATTTCCATCCCGACTACACCATCTACAATGCCGGCTCATTCCCTGCCAACAGATACACCGAGGGTATGACCTCTGGAACCTCCGTCGCCATCAATTTCGCAGACAAGGAGATGGTGATACTCGGCACTGAGTACGCTGGAGAAATGAAGAAGGGCGAGTCGTTCTTTTCTTTTCGTCTTTCCCCCCCGAGTCTTTATCCATATACCCTCTCGAGTGTTTCCTTTCGCTCTTGGGCCATGATCCCTTGGATGGTAACATTGTCTCGCTTAATTTTGGGACTGGACTGTTTTCTGCCCATGTCGGACTCAGAGGCCCTTCCTTCTGCACAGAACATTAGACGTGGAGAGAGGCTTCCAATGCTGACCAGAAAACAGGGGTGTTCACGGTGCTTTTCTACGAGATGCCTGTGAAGCACAACGTTCTCACTCTTCACTCCTCCGCAAATGAGGGCAAGAAGGGAGATGTCACAGTATTCTTCGGCCTCTCGGGCACAGGAAAGACAACCTTGTCAGCCGATCCCAACCGTGCGCTGATTGGTGACGACGAGCATTGCTGGAGTGAACGTGGTATCTTCAACATAGAGGGTGGTGTAGGTCAATCGTCAACCTACCAAGTGACCGGTCACTGACATTGAGTAGTGCTACGCAAAGTGTATCGGTCTCTCCGCTGAGAAAGAACCCGATATCTTCGGTGCCATCAAATTCGGCTCAGTCCTCGAGAACGTCGTTTTCAGCCCAGAAACGCGTCTCGTTGATTACGACGACACAACTCTCACTGAAAATACCCGATGCGCCTATCCCATCGAATACATCGAGAACGCAAAAATTCCTTGTTTGTCAGAAAACCATCCCAGCAATATCATTCTCCTCACATGTGACGCTCGAGGTGTCCTCCCACCAATCTCGAAACTCAACTCTGCCCAGACCATGTTTCATTTCATCTCGGGTTACACCTCGAAAATGGCTGGTACAGAAGATGGTGTCACTGAGCCACAAGCCACTTTTTCATCTTGCTTCGCGCAGCCCTTCTTGGCTCTACACCCTATGCGATATGCAAAGATGTTGGCTGACAAGATCGAGCATCACAAGGCTAATGCGTGGCTGTTGAACACCGGATGGGTTGGTGCTGGTGCCACCACTGGCGGCAAGCGATGCCCGTTGAAATATACCCGCGCAATTCTCGATGCTATCCACTCCGGTGAGCTTGCCAAGGTTAAATACGAGACATATGAGACCTTTAATCTTGCGGTGCCCACGACATGTACCGGTGTCCCATCAGAGCTGCTGAATCCCAGGAATGCCTGGAGTCAAGGTCACGACAGCTTCAGGGATGAAGTGACGAAGCTTGGTGGTCTTTTCGTTGAGAACTTCAAGAAGTACTCTAGTGAAGCCACCGAGGATGTTATCAAGGCTGGTCCAGAGGTGAAGGTTTAGATATTATTCCCCAGGTGCGAGACTATGGATTGGGTCTATTGGCACAATATAAGTTGCAGGGTGTTATGCTGATATTGCTCGTATTGACGCAAGCTATCAGCACAATATTACAAGAAGACTATAAATCCTACTCTTCTTCCCTCGTGAGCCTGCCCTCTGATGGGTGTTGAACCATACTGATAGCATCTGGTGACAATAAACCAAGACACCATGTATGGGCGGGGCGCTGGGGAGTGAAGCCAGTTCCACGCGCTCCCTCAACAATTGCCACCAGATGTTGATCTTGGCTCTTGTGTACCCCTCGCTTTGTTCAGTGGCCTGCAAATACAGTGCTGACTCCACTGGTCACGATCGAAAAGTTTTGATAAGAATCTGACCGTAGCGATTTCGATACCCAACGATCCAAGCCGAGCTTTACGTGACGGGTTTTGGGCACCAATTTCTAATCATCAGAATAGAAGTTGATCAGGCCGTGTTCATAATACGCTTGCATACTTGCAGTAATTAGAAGAATGTACACCATCTTCCTCAAGATTGGCACCAAAGCACAAAAAACCTCTTGGAAAATACATCTTGATCGCAATTGTAAAATGTAGCTCGAGAGACAGCCGCAACATCGATGTTTTTCCAGGTGGTGGCAACCCTCATGCGGTGCAGAGTCTGGTCAGTGGGGTTGCTCCACGCACCTTGGGCATAGTGTGTTTTACAGACCACTGAATAGAGTGAGCATAGGCGCTCTGAGTGGTGCGGAATTTGGCTTCAGTAAGAAGCTACTTTGTGGCCCATGATACTGTATCAGAGGAGACAATTCGTGTTGCTGATGATCGTTTGCATTGGCTGTAAAAATTCAACGTTGTGTTGGGCAGCCATGGAGTTGATGCCTATCTACCTCAGAGTAGGTTGGTAGGTAGCGCGAATTTGGTGCAAGGTCCAGCCCACAACTGATCTCTTCATGCTAGGCGGTGCCAGTGATATGCAAGTACAACACAATCACCAAGCGATCAACAACACGCAGTTATTGCCCTGCATGTGCAGGCAGAACAACATGATGCCTTCTGATCAACACGCATCCGAGTCACAGACTCAGCTAGCCCTTGGTCGCCATCTGCCCACGGCTTCCGTCACCAGCCAAACAGACTCATTCCTGTCCCACTCACCCCATCAGCATGGCAAGCCCAAGACGCAGAAGCACGTAGTCGGAGCACGAACACATGCCAGAGTACTATCGAACAAAGGCTTGCAGAAGCTCGCAAAGCCTCATGGTGCCGATGGGTCACACACAGATCTCAAGAAGCTGGCTCGGAACGCATCATCAACAACTCTCAAGAAGAACTCTTCACATGTGCATCTGAAGCGCAATCGATCTTCTGCTGATGTCCCTAAGCGCTCGAAGGCACCCGTCAACCAAGGAAAGGAGCCTGCGTCTGTACACTTTGAAATTGGCGATCAAGAGGAAGCCTGGGAATCCTCCTCGGCCTCGCCAGCTCTGTCGAGGTCGGCGTCGCGACCCGCTAGTAATCACTCCTCATCGAAACCCAGCGCCGACAATTCACAATCACATTCCCCACCGCAATCGCCTGAAGGAAAGAATAAAGGAAGCTCTGCCCTGGGGTTGAACGATAAACAAGGTGTGAGCCACTCCGCGGATGCCAAAGTTATCACAGAACGTTTGCTGCAGAGGGTGAACTCCCACCAGACAACCAAGATGTCTTTAGCTACTGCTACGCCGGCAGTGTCGACTTATACCCCTGACTCACCCGAAAAGAGCCAGTCATCTACGGTCAATGGCACTCCAAGTGTTGGGAGCGGCCAGGAGGTTGTATCCCGCTTTGTAGGCTCATCTGGTACACCGAGCGAGAACCCCCCCTTTCTACAGAACGTCAAGGGGGAGGGCAGGGCAAAGCAAGCAAGCGATGACATCAAGCGGGCGAAATCAATGGGTAACCTTACCAGACCAGACCAAGAGAGAGATGACGAGGAAGAGAGCGTTCTGGCACCACGCTCGCGCAAGTCATCAACTGGCAATGCCTATGTACCACCCCAGCAGTCGCGCACGCAACAGAAGCTCTGGTTGCAAAGAGCTAGTTCGAATATTGAGCCCCAGCAAATGGCACCCGGTGGGACGATGAACGGTCTTGCAGGGCTACACGGAGGACTAGGCGGTACGTCTCTCGTTGGAGCCGCAGGTTACGACGGTCGGGATCCCCGCATCAAATTACAACTCGAGCGAACTGGCCTAGAATATCTCGTTGTAAGACGATACCAAGATCCCATCGGCCAAGCCATTAAACGTCTCAGCCAGCTCCCAGGTGCCGAGAAGAACAGACGTATACCACGGCATGCCAAGAATAGCGAGAACACCGGTCGTTATGGACTGAGCCAGAGCCTGAAGGAGTCACGGAATCGCGGACCCAAGAGTAATGGCGCCAACTCGAGCTATGAGTGCCAGTCGAGAAGCCCGGAAGATGAGCATATCAGTGAGCGGGGCAATGATAATAGTGACCAGGGTGCGGTACTGAGAGGCATGTGGGATAGGAGTTATGATTTGAGTGCTAGCGCTGATTGAGAGGTCCGGCCGGCAGGTCATTTTTGACCCCTTTGGCTTTTGGTGAGCGTTGCTCTTTTGCATTGGTGTTGAAGGGAAGGTTGGGGGAATGGGGGGTAACATGGAGTATGGCTTGGGCCTGGGGGCGAAACTGGCGTATTCGGGCAGAAGGGAGAGCACGGCGTCAGCTGCTCAAACTCCAGAACGACCACAAATAGATTCTCTCTCACAGTCTAACAAATGGACTAAATCACACAGTTATTTTGCCATGTTTTTCTTCTTCTTTCAATACATAGCAGAAGTAGCACTGCTCCCTACCCAGCTCAATCTACCTCAACGGTGACCCTCCCAGTCCCGACGACCCCCTCCCAGGCGTCCATCCTGCGCTGAACGTCGAGCTGTTCGACCCAGGGACAAGCCCAATAGCCTTCCTCACCGGCGTCGTTGGAACCGACCCAGGCCTAATGGGCGATCCGTCAACGACCGCAAGCTCGGGAGTCTCTGTCCTCTCAACAAGGTGGCCGTCCTTCTTCGCGGCCGGCGCCTTAAACCCCATCGGCCTACCATTCAAATAAATATCCTGTATCATCGTCTCCAGGATTCCGGCGTCCTGGAACTCCAGGTACTTCTTGTACAGCTTCAGCGCCGTCCTCGCGTCTTCGATACTGTCGTGCGTGCCGACTTGGATATCTTCCTTGAGGAGATAGGAGGCCAGGAAAGAGAGGGACAGGCGGCGGAGATGAGAGGCGCTGTAGAAGAGGTCGATCGTGTCGATAACTTCGCTCTTCGGAATGTGGATGTTCAAGACGCGGAAGTCTTGCTTCAAGCCGTGCCCCAGAAATTTGCATCCAAGGTTCAGGAGAATCCAAAGTTTCTTGTAGACGACCTTGAGCGCTACGAGGTTGTGTCCCGAGACGCCAGGATCTAGGTCACCCTTCCGGATGCCCGAGTATTCTGTCAGGTAGTCGACGACGGTATCCTTTATGTGAATGTAGTCGTCGATAAAGGGGAGACCTTCGTCTTCTCCAGAACATCTGACCACAGATACACGGGCAAGAGCGTAGACTATCGGTCTGACGGTTGTTCGGTCCCCTTGTGCATTGACTTCTATTTCTGGCCGTCTTACAGAAACAAATTCTGTGTCGAGTGCAATGATAGTTCCTTTAGTTGGAGCTTCTTGCGGGAAAGCCAGAGGCCGGTATGTTTTTACTGGATTCGGACTACTACTGTTAATTAGTGTTCTGCGTAGTGGAAACTTATACATACTTAGAATCTATATATAGTAACTGTGTATTCATATTTTTTTTCCAGCCATCATCGATCTTGTTATTGTATATCTTGACCTGATAGGTTATTACAGATGGCAATTTCCATGTCGTATCAAAAGCAAGAGCAACTTTTGCCTGGATAGGCCGGACAAGAAAATCGTTGAACAAATGCCATTGGCTTTCCAGGGGCTTGTTCGGAAGAGAGTATCCCACTGTGTCGTATGAGCGTTACAAATCCCGAATGATGGGAAACAATTTACCGTTTACTAGAGAGACAATATGCGCCTTTTGATTCAATTCACTTATAGTCTCAGAGGCAACTCCGACCAAAGAATATATAGTAATGTTGTGTATCCCGCGCTGCATATGAAGCTTCAAATCGTCGCCTTGATAACAGAAGAACTGGCCTTGGTCAATTATAATCCCGATTTCTTCTGGCAGCCATCCCGGTATGGCCCAAAATTGTTTGGCTTCTGGGCTATTGATCGCGGCATTGAGCATGAGAACAGCGGGCACACTGTGTATTTCCTTCTTGGTCGCTAGAGACTGGTATCGCTGGCACCTGCTACACCAACCTCGACTTGTTGTCTCTCGCTCAACACTTGATTTGAGGATCTGAGAAAATGAAGCTCTTTGAGCTCTGGCATTCCTTGGTATGTTTTTCTGAAATTATTAGATCTTATCTCTAAATGATGATGGGAGGACCTACAGGTGGTGGGTAGAGAAGTTCATTAACAAAGGTTGTTCCAGGTCTAGTGTGCTCGCCTTGACAGAAAATGCAGCGGATTGCAGTTGTTGCCGAGGTGGCCAGAATCTACCAAAATAATTAGCTTGCTATGGTCAATAATTACTCTGCGACACCCTTACTTGATCAAACACGGGATTCTGGGGGACTATACTCCTCCAGTCTTGCGTGATTCTATCGAGCAAAAATCGATTTAGCCCCTGTAGCATTGTGGTCGGAGAGGACCCGAGTGCATCTTCTTCAAGCAGCCCTAATGGCCCAGCTGGTCTCATGTCAGCTTTACCAGTTTTTCAGCGCAAACTGTTTTGTACCTTGTGCCTGGTAGCTGAACGTTTTCAAAAGATTTGTGGCCTGACAGGTAGAGCCCTCCGCTCTCTCAAGCATGTCGAACAAGAACCCCATCTCACACAATAAGCACAAAGCATTTGTACATCTGGTAGCGGTATGCTGTAGCGCAAGATTTCGAATGAGAGGCGTGAAATGTAGAATCTGCAAGAGCGAATTGGCGTAGGAGTTTGGAATGTGGCCCTCCAAGCCTGAGTATCTCGTTTTATTGTAATGTCTGAAGACTTTCAGTCAGTTGAGAAGCTGTATTCCAGATACAAGTACTTGCCCAAAGTCGAAATCATCTACTCCAAACTTGCTGTATCTTATTTCAACCCGATCATAACACCACCTTGGGACATCAGTCTTCGTGCTCGCTGACTGGATAGCCGTGGTTATCTCTGAACTGCTTGACGAATTGCTATGTCTTTGATCCCCAGTTCCGTCATTAGAGGCCTCCCGGGCCTTTTCGCTCAGAAATTTAGGGGTCTGCAGGCTTGCATGCATTTTCTTGACTTCCCGGGTACTCTCAACCTGATTTCTCTTAGATGTTCGATTGTTTCGCCCGTATCCTCCCCATTCAGTCACCTTCAATGTGGACATGAACTGTTGTTCAATTTTTTGAGGCTGAGCACCAATCTCGAAAATCAAATGACTTGGCCAACATGATAGCAGCTGCTCTCGATAATACGGCATCCCGATGCTACTTAGCGGACTAATTGCGGTCAGAAAAGCTTTCAGTCTCTCAAGGTTGTGCATACGTATCAGGGCCCCAATCAACCTCGATATGAGTCTCTTCCGGCTCAGCAAAATCCACTGGATTGCTGACATCACCGAAACGAATTCTAGAGGGTGAGCCCCATAGGTGGATGTTGCATTCAGAATCTGCTAGTGCCAGTGCTTCTCCAGAAGGTGCAATCTCAATCATGCTAATGTACGCCATAGTACTGACCTGCTTGATCTTGCTCGAATTCGGGTTCATCAAGTCAACTATGTGCATCTGCCCATGCTGGGAAACGACAATGACGGTTGTCGACATGCGTGGATGCATTCGTAGATATGCTGCGCCGGCAGGAAAGGGAACTGGACTTGATGCAACCATATTCTTCAAGTCAAAAACATGGACCATGACGTCCAGAATGTATGGCTGTCCTTGTCTGAGTTGGCACCCGCAGCTAACTATAAAGTCATTTTGCGCGTCCATATCATGGATGAGAGAGGAGTGGGCGTTCCAAACTTTGACGATACGAAAGCCGGCTGGATCGATGATATTGATGGTGCCTTTTTGGGTTGCAGCACAGATATATCGACTTCTTTTCATCATGGTGTAATGATCACTGGTTGAGATCTGATATCTTCAGTACAAATGTAAAAGAGTTGTGAGTTCGCCAATACCTGCTTTGCGATACTGCCTTTCTCGACGTCAATTACAAACATCTGGTCTTGTAGCCCAGCCACGAGAATCTGTGTGTTCCCTTTGCTTGTGTAGCTCATGCATCGAAGGTCTTTTATTTGATTGTGACTATGGAAATATACATTAGCCTTGCCCTCGCATTGTGGTTGTTGGCAGGCCTACGTAATATGCCATATTGGAGGTCCCCTTCTCAATGCCATATGCACACTTTTGGATCCCAGAGCGATGACTCCCTTTTCATGGAACAACAACTGATGGACTGGCCCATCTCCGCATTGGAATGAAGTATATCTTTGGAGTTCATTGCCATAGAAGCTCGAGACTCGGCCAAACTGGTTCCCAGCCCATAGCAGCTCCTGAGAGTTGTCGAAAGCGAATGTTGACACGGGAGTTGGGAGCGCTTGAGGACCAGGCGGTGGGAGGAGCAGACGCCCTACCTGTGATGGCGGGCAAATTAGCACTTGATCAAGCACGAAGCTGTTGAGAATGTCGAGATCACTAAGGCTACTGCCCCGCGGTTCATATTGGGACTTGAGTCTCGTCAAAGACCATGGGATCCTGAAAGTCTACAGGTGACTTGCCTCTTCCCATTCTCCATCCATCTAGTCTGCTCGATCTCGCTCTACCAATCCATGGCGGCGTACGCTGAGTAAAAAATGAAGCTCTGCTCCTAGAGCAGCTGCAGAATCCTTGGTGTACTGGGGGTATTGCCGTCTCAAAGTAGCTTAGTAAGGACTTTGGCGGTCAGCCATCACCGATGAGCAAACCTTCCGGGTGCTGTCTCTACTTCGCCGTGTAAAGCTAAGGGATTTTGCAATTCCCTTTTCTATTGCGTCAAAGAAATGCGAGATTCTACTTCACTTGATCTTTCGGTGACTGGGAACTTCAATTCAGTTTCATCTGCAGTCCATCTGACATCACGTGACAGGTACCTGTCAACAAACACTCAAGCCTTCCACCCTGTAGTTTCCTGTCTCAGACCAGTAGCTCGCGTCTCACGCATGCCCAAAAGATGACAGGCTGCGTTTGAAGATGTGACAAGATTCAAATTTGATCCTTGCATTGCTCTGAGTATTTTGATCTTTTTCGCTCCGTGTATCTCTTGCTTTGAACTGCATCTCTGGCAGGCAGTTCGTACCCCCATTCTCATCATGAATTCATATGATTCAGCCTTCCTACTGTTGACAGCGGGATGCGGTTTTCTCTCTTGGAAGCAATACTATGGTGGAGAGCAATTGTCGGAGAAGACGGCATCAAATCAACCTCCTATTACCCCACGAGCAAAGGCCGAAGCGAGCCAGTTCACTCGGCTATTCCTCACTGTATATTGTTTAGTTATGGGATCAGATTGGCTTCAGGGTTAGTTAGGTCCATTCCAGCCATCCTGCCCTATTCTTACTGACTACGGCCAGGACCATACGTCTACAGTCTATACAAGGACGAGTTAGGCTTGAAAGAAACAACAGTGGCTGCCCTGTTCACGACTGGCTTTCTCTCCGGAGGTATATCAGGCTACTTTGTCGGCCACTTCGCTGATCAATATGGCCGTAAGGTGGCATGCTTGGTCTTCTGCGTCACATACTCTGTAGCCTGCTTCTCAACGCTCATATCAAGTGTCCCAGCTCTGTTTGTCGGCCGAGTCTTCGGTGGTCTAAGTACCAGCTTGATGTACAGTGCCTTTGAAAGCTGGATGGTCACCGAATACTGCAAGCGACACATGGATAACGCCGGTCTAAGCTTGAGCAGTATGTATGGAATAATGACAACCTTGAACAGTATTGTTGCCATCCTCTCCGGAGTTTTCAGCGAATGGCTGGTCAACTTTACAAACACCAAAAGAGCACCTTTCATGGCAAGCGCAGTCCTGCTCATGACGGCCTTCTGGATAATCCTCGTATACTGGACCGAGAACTACGGCGACAGCTACGGAGCCTCAGAAGCTTCCACTGTTCCCCAGAAAGATGCACTGAAGACTTTCTTCACAGACAAACGTGTTCTTAGTCTCGGGCTGGCATCGTGTTTCTTCGAAGGCAGCATGTACCTCTTTGTCTTCTTCTGGACCCCGGCGCTCAAAGCAGCTCAAGCAGCCGCTGGCTCGCCAGAACTCCCGCTTGGAATGGTTTTCGCCTGCTTTATGGGTTCTGTCATGGCCGGTTCGCTGGCCTTCAACCTAATCGTTTCGAAGTACAAGCTCATCTCGCATCAGCGCCTCCTAACTATTATCTTTGCCACTGCTAGCAGCAGCCTTTTGGTAACCGTTATTGTCAAGAACGAGGCATTGACATTCTGGAGCTTCTGCTTATTCGAAGCTTGTGTGGGGATGTACTGGCCGAGTGTTGGGTACTTGAAAGGACGCTACATCGAAGATGGGATCCGAGCTAGGATTTATGGCATGTTGAGGATTCCACTTAATATTTTTGTGGTGGTTGCTCTGTCCTTGATCAAAGAAGGGCCAGAGTACAGGAATTCGGTGTTCGTGTCTTGTAGCGGCCTACTCGTGTTCATCTCAGGTATATTCCACCATTATGTCAGCGATTGAGACAATTCCGCAAAGGAAATAAAATTGTAATTCAGAAAGCAGGGAGGTTAGAATTGGACTGCAATACATATATAGCAGAGTATATAATATGGTGTATATGCTATAATCAACTCCCCAGCTCCATAAATCGGATAATTATGCAGCAACCCCAGGTTATGATTGCCCCGTAATGCTACTCTATCCTAGCTCGAGAGAGCATCGCAAAATCTCATCGAAATGCAACCAGCCGTATACTCCATGTCAAAGGCCCACATCCATTCCTATTCCAGAGATCCCTATAAACACCATGATATTATGCACGAAAGGACAGCACGGCTGCACCATATCCTTGCCAGCCCTGTTAAGTTGTGTCCGTATCCGGCTTAAAGGCCAGAACTCAGACCTCTTCCATTTGACCTGCTGGTTCTTCGTCCTCGTCGTCCCCAAAACTTCCCACTGAAGACATATCATCGTCGTCATCGGTATCAGCACCAGCCTCATCAGCAGCTTCCTTGCTTGCATACTTGGCTACGTATTCTGGGAGTATCAGTACCATTTAAACATCTGTGCTAGGATCCTAATATACCCTTGACCTTGGCATCGTAGCTCTTGGGTTCCCGCATGAGTAAAGCAGCAGCCTCGCCATTCAGAGGGTCGGTGGGGTTTGGATATCGTAGGAGTTGTGGGAGGAAGACTTCAAAAATGTTGATCATATCGAACATTGGGGACCAGGTTTGGTTGATCACGTCGAGACACACGGAGCCGGATCTGTTTATCCGTCAGTATTCAATCGCGGACTTGGAAAAAACATACAATTCGTCAATATTTGGATGAAATATGCGGTTGACAAAGCCAATGCTGGGTGACTTGTAAGGGTATTGGTCTGGCAGCTCGACGTGAACCTTCCACAAACCACCTTGAAATGGTGCTATATTCTGATCAGAGCGTTGCCCTATGGTATACCCGCAGAATCACTCACTCTCTTCAGGGCCCTTAAACCGTACGTAGAATTCCTGCCTGTGCCCACCATCTTATTAACATTTGGCATTATCGTCCTTACAGAAGAGATCATACACTTGGTGACGGTCAGTACAGTCAGCATACTTAATAAGGGACGGCACTCACTGTTGTCATTGACGAGGGTGACTTCATAGTCGCTCATCAACCTGGGTGTTATTAGCCTCGTAGGTTCCGATAAGCTGTACCTTTGAAGAGTTATGCATACATCCTGCAGGCAATGAGTTAGCCATGGTCCTCTCATTAGACAAACACGGTATTTGGCAAATACTTACTTCATGACCTAGTTAGTGAATAACGGCAGTCAGTCTCTGCCACTCTTTTCAGGGTCCAACGCGTTTACTTTACTCACATCAGTCTCAATACGTCGGCGTGGCGAAGACATTTCAGCTTTGTGCTTGGTGTCGGATAGGCGCGGGGCGATCGGGCTTCTGAGTTATTGATTTGAGGTTCGTCTTGCTCGCGGAAAGGTCAGTAGTAACTGGCAAGTTGCTTTGATATCTCGCCTGGAGAAAATGAGGTTTAGTTGTTCTGCTAGGAATTGTAAAGGGTGCCTCGGCGGGGGTGCTGAATGAATGACGATGTGTAGGGGAAGCGCGGCTGAGCAGCTGATCTTATCGCTGAATGCGTTATCGCTTCGCTTCGGCAAAAACCCTTTTGTCAAAAGGGTTGTCTATATTGGCCAAGCTGTTGGTGGATTGAAAGTGGTACGTACCCGTTTGGGAATGAAGAAATTTGATGCTTTCTGGTTGTGTCTCGTGTAGCCGGTTCCGAGTCCGCTCTAGCCGTGGATTTTATAGAGAAACGTTCATGAGTCAAGCATTCATCAACAACCAGAAACAGCCAGATATGTATAGTACTTGGAGTCAATCAGAACAAACGTTGCCGTGGCCGCTTGAACAGAGTACCTGACCTGGCACTCGTGTACCCTCAGGAACTCTTTTTGCAGATAAGAAGTACAGTGCGTAGCTCACACACAACCAACCTACTCGCTTTGAAAGAATGAGATCTTACATTATCAGCCTCGTGACTGGATCTATATGGGTTAAGCCTGGGCCGAGGCAAACCTGGCTGCCGTCATCGTCAGTACAGAATCAACTGCGTGAAGTTCATCACGACCCAATACAACAAAACTCGGCTTCGCCGAAAAATGCCCTTCTTTTATTGCTCTTCTGGTTGGTAAAATTCAACCGAGTCGTCACTACTCCCAGCATTTGCACTACGACAACTTATTTTGCCATGTCAACAGCACACTTTGTCAAGAAAGCGTTTCGTGTTCTTCTGTCATCGTCTATATGCCCAGCGCCACTTGCTGCTAGACCACTGAATTCGCAAAGCCAGAATAGATTCAGCTCTCATGGACCTTATGCGCCTATGCCATCTGCAGTTCAAAGTCAACGGAAGAAAATCACTCTCAATACTTTGCGGCTACTACATAAAAACGGAGAGCCTATTACTGTCCTGACAGCTCATGATTTTCCAAGTGGATATATTGCTGACGCTGCGGGAATGGAAATTGTCCTTGTTGGGGATAGTCTTGCAATGGTAGCATTGGGTATGGAGAATACGAGCGAAGTCTTGGTTGATGAAATGTTGCTTCATTGTCGTTCTGTAGCTCGCGCTGCAAAGACATCCTTTACTGTACGTATACACGTGCCATCTTGATACACCATACATTGACCCCTCTCTTCAGATTGGAGATCTTCCCATGGGATCGTACGAGATCAATCCAGAGCAAGCCTTGGAAACCGCCGTCAAGTTCATCAAAGACGGCCGCATGCAAGGCATCAAACTTGAGGGAGGCCTGGAAATGGCTTCAACCATCAAGAAAATTACGACAGCTGGTATACCAGTCCTAGGACACATTGGCTTGACACCACAGCGACAGAATGCCCTTGGTGGATTTCGAGTCCAAGGAAAGACATCTGCCGGTGCCATGAAGGTCCTCGAAGATGCCTTGGCCGTCCAAGAGGCTGGATGTTTCGCGACAGTGATCGAGGCTGTTCCCCAAGAGATCGCAGCTTTGATCACCAAGAAGCTCTCAATCCCAACAATCGGTATCGGCGCTGGGAATGGCTGCTCGGGCCAAGTGCTCGTGCAAGTTGATATGACCGGGAATTTCCCACCCGGTCGATTCATTCCGAAATTCGTGAAGAAATATGGGGATGTTTGGGGTGAGAGCTTGAAAGCTATCGAATCGTATAGAGATGAAACCAAAAGTCGAATATATCCTGCACCGGAGCACACGTATCCAATTTCAAAGGAGGAACTAGGGGAATTCCAGCGACTTTTGGAGTCGCGAATTATTTAAATTCGCATTATGTGGTGTACTGTATACCTCGGGGGTAGCAGTGAGGCATGTGTCTTTCCACACTGAGTGCCATCGGTGCTATTGATTTCGGGGCTTTAGAAGAGTGATCTGCATACCTGGGAAAAGAGAGCCAGATAGCAATCTTCGATTAGTAGCCATCCAAAGTTCTTTATCCGAAAGCGGGTGTCATGGAATAAGTAACGATGAGTTGATCCTTGGAATCCTTGAAGCACTGCCAGATCGCATCAGTAATTATGTCCTTCGTATCGAGCCAGTAGCATATTCTTCCACATACCCTATGCAAATTTCCCACTACCTCATCCAGCGCCGGCGCAAAACTAGAGTTAACATACAGAAAAACACTATCCATCTCTCCCACTTTCAGCACCCTCCTCAGATACGCAACGACGACCTCAAATCGCTGCGTGCTCGATATCTTGCAGACCTGGTTTCTCAGCGACGGCGCACTTCCCACGGCTTTGAAGTGTACTGCGACCTTGGGCTTAGGGAAATCGCCGGCAGAAGAGAGTGCTGTGGCTGCATCACGAGGCAGCGCGGTCAGGATCATGGAGGACGCGAGCGTAAGAGGGATATCGGGGTCGCGGTCTGAGGCGTCGGGGATCGCGTTTGTACTGTTGGCTGGGGTGCTAGATCTTGGGGACGTTGATGATGGTGAAGACATAATTGTGCCGTTCTGTTGTCGTGGCAGCCGTAGCTTGTTGCAAAGCAAACCTGATGATAGAGCAAGGTGGACAGGGGTGTGGGAGTAAGAGCAAGGCTGTATTATTGTGACACAATACCACACACGAAACTTTCGTAATGGCTAGCCTTTTCTCATTTTGCCTGAAGCAGGGTACAGAGAGATTTCCTGATACATAATTACTGGCAGCATGATATTCGAGTCTTAAACCACCTGGTCACGGACAGCTTGTTATCAGCTCGCAATGACTGTGACAGAAAGCTACAGCAGCCAAATGATTCAGTAGCCTTACAATAGTAATACATTTGTTAAACATCAATATATGCAAATCAGTTGCGCAACGCCTCGATATCTACGACTTCCTTCACTGCCTCCGTAGTCAAAATAAGCGGCGAATCTTCCTGAACACAAACACTATCCTCAATTCTTATTCCCATGCCCCTAAAATGTGCAGGCCATCGCTCATCGTCTGGCACATATATGCCTGGCTCGACAGTGACACAGTGGCCAGCCTTCAGCGGTACCGATCGAGAATATCCCGGGCAGTCATGGACGTCCAGGCCAATGTAATGGCCAACATGGTGCGGGAATAGAATGTCCATGGTATCGCTCTTCATGTCGAATCCTAACTGCTTGAGGGCATCCTTGAGCCCCTGCTCAGTAATCTGATGAATTCTATCCAAAGTCATGCTTGCGCTCTCCCTACAGAGTGACACGCTGCTCCTTTGGACTTGGAGAATGGCTTCGTAGAGATCCCTTTGGGCATCTGTGAATTTCCCATTGTTGGGCCAAGACCTTGTGATGTCTGCTATGTAACCTCCATATTCTCCGCCAGCATCCACTAGAACTAATTGGCTATTTTGGAGTACATCGTTGTTCCGAACATAATGTATGCTTAATGCGTTTTTGCCTCCGGCGACTACTGGTATGTATGCAGTGGTATCACATCCATTTGCTTTGAAGTCGTAATCTAGGAAGGCCCAGAGATCTTTCTCTTTCGTCCATTGCCGGCGCATGGCGTTGACAAATGTCCTCCCGGAGTATCTTCCAGCCAGTCGCATATTCGCAATCTCGGCCTCGCTTTTTATGATTCTCAGTTCATGCACCAACGGCTTAAGCGGCTTGACTTTGCTGCCTTTAATCATCCTCTGGAAGTCGTTGAGGGTTGTCTCTCGATTCCGGAAGAAAGTACCAAAATCAGAATGCGTTGGGGTATCAATATAGAGTTCACTGGCCTCTGATATCAACGGGGGAAGCAGGGTATGCAGGAGGTTTACGTCTCCCGACTGCTTGTATCAGCACTTGCTCAGAAAATGTCGTGAGAACGGACCTTGTCTGCGTTAAAAACATCCAGTGCAGCTTGTTTCCCAGACCTCGCACCTTCCCATTGCTCTACTCTTGCATCCTTCGGCCGGAGAAAGAGATGGAACGTGTAGTCTGCAGAGGATCCTTCTCGCTTTATCACGGCCACAGCCTCTGGCTCGTTGAATCCCGTCAAGTAAAAAAAATTGGGCTCTTGGTGGAACTCGTAGAAGACAGCCCCTGATCGGTATTTCGTTTCTGACGATGCTAGAATTGCCATGCCATTGGGAGGCAGACTCGCAGCAAGCTTCGCTCGTCTATCCGCATACTCTTGGGCTGTAATTCCAGGGGTGACTAGAGCAGATCAGCATTGATGTATTGAAATGCGCCTGTATACACACTTTGTCCTGGCCTCAATATATGGGGATGTGTCTCATACACAGGCTGACCAAATTGAAGATCTGCTGCGGGTACAGATGCATATGTTCTTCGAGGTTGGGGGGTGGCACGGAGGACTCTTGTGCACGCTGGTGAGAAAGCCTTTTGTAACTGCTGCAAGATCGGTCGCCGCAATTTCATGGCTGGAGGATATTTGTCTATGCGATGATTCCACGCAATCAATTATCATTAAATTTGTATATTTTCTGGCACTCGAAGCTTGTCCTTAGTAGGTAATCAGTTGTGTCGTGCATAGCGGTGCATAAGCGACATGTCATTGGCTCAGCAACACGCGCGATAGACCGCGAATTTCTTGATGGCCCACAAGAAGGAGACCTTGCTTTGTTGATACAGTACCTTCAGAACCACAATCCAAATCCAGCATATCACCCATCCACCGCAGCTTACTCCTCCACGCTCCTTGACTTTGGACTCGCGCGCTTCGCAATCTAGTCACTTCGAGTAATTCATTATCCTCCATGTCGTTATAAACCTCGTCCGAAGCTGGTCGGCGCGTGTTCCTCCACCACTCCCTCACTCCCTTTCGAGGCCGCACAAAGCTTGACAGCTTTTTATGGCAGCAATATCAATATCACCATTACCTCCAAACAATATCTCCACTATGTCCGGAAAGAGGGTGCCTCTTTCAAGCAACCCCAATGCCATAAATTCGCCCTTCAGAACAGCGGCAGGTGCTGCATCCAAGCAAAAGAGGTCTTATGCTACTATCCAACGCGAAGAAGCATATGGCCAACAACCGCCTGCTAAGAAGCAGATGGTCGATAATTTTCAGAGCCTGAGAACACCACCGCGTCAACAAAATAGCCAACAATCTACAGAAGGCCGTGTGTTTACTCGAAGAACCAACGCCTCTCAGCGGTCTGTCTTTGAACAAAAACTAGTTGCAGCACGGGAAAAGCCCCAGCAGACTACTTTGAAGACAGATAAGACCTCAGAGGAGAACTTGGAGACAATTAGACAATGGCAGAAGCATTACCGCAAGATCTTCCCAACTTTTGTCTTTTACTTTGAGAGTATACAGGAGGAGCTTCGTCTCAAGTATACAAAGCAAGTTGTTGCCCTTGGTGCAGTAAGTTTCCTATCTTGACATATTCCAAGTTAAAACTAAGGCAAAAGCAGCGCGAAGAAAAGTTCTTCTCAAACGCTGTCACTCATGTAGTGACTACTCGAGCTATTCCTCCCGCTCAGCAAGCTAGCTCGACGGAAACCCCGACTACATCATCTACAAATGGCCCCCACTCCCAACACAGCCAGCCTCAAACTATCAATCCCTCTCTATTGGATCGATCATCCGAATCCGCAAATGCACAATTGGAAGTGAGTGGACGTGGGAAGTTTACTTTCGAGGCGCCGATAAGCAGACGATTGGTACCACATGGTCATGATGGAGAGATCAAGAGGCAGCAGGGACGTAATGCAGATGTCTTGTACAGAGCCCGGGAAATGGGCATGAAGATATGGGCACTTGAGAAGTTGCAACGAATGATGACCACCATGTTTGACACAGAGACAGGATATCAAACGGCTCACGGCCACAACACGAGGAGCAACTCGGTATTCACTACGATTCCGCGAGCGACTCGAGAGGCAGATCTTTCGCAGCTCCTCCGTAATGAGAGAATCAATGGACCTTCTGATCGGGATCCTACAGTAGCGACCAAGGAAATTACGCTCTTCAAAGGGCCATTTATCTATATTCACGATATTGATGAGAAACAACGGCCAATCATGGTTCGAGAATACAACAAGGTGGCTCACAAAGAAGATGGCGATTGGCCTCAATTTCGCAGCGTGGCCAATGGCAAATGCCCATTTGTTGAGGAAGTTGATCAAAGTCGACGGGAAACGGAGAAGGAGAAAGAGTTGCTGAGGCTCCAGAGACAGCAAGAAAAGGAGAAAGCGATTATCCCTCGGACTCGAGCTGCTGCTACCATACAAGCAGCCAGGATGCAGCCACCGAAAGCTATCACTGGGAAACGAACTGTGTCACAAATGGATAGTGCCTCGAATTGCAGTGTCACTGTTTCGGCCAAGCAGACTAATCCGTTTGCCTCAAATAATAGCTCTTTCCCCTATAAGACAGACCATGAAGCATCGTCCAGAGGTAATGCTTTTGTGAGTCGCGCAGGTGCAGGCCGTCTGTTTGGAGGGGAGCCCGTAGCTTCTGGACTCCAGCCGTCCAACATCACATCCGCGATACGATCTACTATGATCTCTTCAACGTCAGCTCAGCCAGGAGCGAAAGCTGGAACCAGCAAGGAAATGCACGGTTTGCAAAGGAAGGTCCTGGAGAAAAACAGTGGTGGTACTGGGTCGTATGGACTGACCAGCTCTCATCGTATGACGGACATCAATGCAGCTGTCAGAGAAGAAGTGACCAATCGACAGACAAAAATGAGAAGCCGGGACAAGCTTGGCCTGATTGAGGAAGATATCGATCCACCTGAGGCAGAGGATCATGCAAGGAAGGTTGAGGCCACTCGGAAGACCGCGGCAGTTCAGCAGAGAAAGCTCGAGAAGCGAGATCCTAAGCCTGGATACTGTGAGAACTGTCAGGACAAGTTCGAGGACTTTGATGAGGTAAGTAATGACAAAGTATGATAAGCAATTATATTCTAATAACTGTACAGCATATCTTGTCTCGAAAGCACCGAAAGTTTGCTGAGAAGCTAGAGAATTGGCAAGAGCTTGACTCACTATTAGGTCAACTCATCCGACCTCTCCGCGAAGGCCATTGATTAAATTTCACCTGATTTCCAAAAATCATGACATTAAAATCTTGGATGTCCTTGGAATCGCCTCGACAGCTCCAACTTCTACAAGCCTTAAGATGATCGTCAACATCGGCATCGCAGGAAAGGTGTTTTGACAGTACTGGCCTGTACGCCTCGTCGTTCTTGCAGATTTCCACCTCTTCTTTTTTACTTCGCAAATATACCATACCAAGTATCGGCGAATTTCAGCCGGACTTGCGTGCATTTGGGGGTGGGAGCGGGCATTCACAAACTTTTGGGAACCTTGCATTTACATGGGCGTCTCTGTTTTTCCTTCTCTATTGTGCTCATTGGTCTATGTATCGTTTCAGCATGAAATCCAGCCTACTCACCTTGTTGCTTTGCAACAGCTTTGTTCTTGCTTTCTTGCAAGTTGATCCAGTGGGGAAAGGGCCGTTTATTGTAATCTTTGAGTGTAGATAAAGATGCGTTCTTTAACATGGAAAATGCGGGACTGATTTACCATGAAATTCTGTGCTCATATCTGCACTAGGTAAGTTATGTTCTATCTAAAATCTTACTACCCACTGGTGTTTATAGTATTTTGGATGAGAGTTTGTAAGAGGCTAGTGCCTGTATACGGTTCAAAATCTACATGACGCTGTCACTTGAAACGCTTGATTGATGCTTGCCATGCGGCTCAATTAAACCTTAACTAGTGATGAGGGGTAACGGGGTCGCTTGTGAAGAAAGTTCTTCCTTACGGCGGAGCTTTACCCCGGCCCTACTAGTAACCACGAAGAGAATGTTGATTAAGTTTATTGCGATTTGGTCGCTTATACCTCGGGCGCTTCGAAGCGAGCGACGAGTAAAGCAATTCGAAACATTTGATTTCTACAACTAACCGCAGCTGTTAAAGTAAAGCTTGCCTTTCGAATTGCCTTTTTCTCTATGCTTTTCTTGCTCAGGATCGGAGTTACATAAATAATCAAATCCGAATCCTGTCATGTAACGACTAGCGGTACATGAGGTGTTTGGTTGTTTTCCAATCAACTCCTCGCTAGTGTTTATTTTTTATAAAAAAAAGAAAAACAAGTAACATATGCTGAAGATCCAACACTGGTCCTAGTGGTGACACAGGAGCAGTCTACGGACTGTGCCATAATGCTGATCGAAACGCCACCTTGGCGGCTTCTGTCTCTCTACCTGCCTTCCAATACGCTATAGCACTTGCTGTAGCATGTCAAAACGTGTGCACAATAATATCCCTACTTGTCTGATGAGTTAGTAGCTACAAGAATCTTCATCTCTCTACCATCAATAAGCCTACATATTCCACTCTATGTCGAACAACACTTCCGGCAAAAGGCGTTAAAGACTCCCGCCGCCCTCGATCTTCGAAGCATCACTTGGATGTAGCGAAACGCTGCCAAGGCGATAAATCGTTAGATTTTAGAAGATCTCCATTAGTTGGGTGTCTCGACGGCTGAAACCGTGGCTGTAAAAGTAGTTACGGAATAAATCGAGCCGTGATGAATCTGAGGATTCAATTTACATTTCCGAGGAGTTAAGGGCCTTGGCTGACTACGGAGATTTTAGTAGTCTCATATAGGTTGTGGCATTGGAATATTCTGGCAGGTCAGTGGTGGTAGTTAGATACGAGAAGAACACAGACAGCAAATAACACAAAATCTATTAGAATCCATCTAGGCGAGCCAGGACCGCTTCATTCCTAAGTCATGGGATGCAGGTACGCACGTGTGTTTGTGCCAATGTAGAGAGGAGGGACGCAGTTGTGACACTTACACAGTATGGCAATCCAGGCTCGGCCATGGCAGAAAATTTTCAAGCTCGCTGGCAATCCACAAGATATGACTACAGTAATGTAGAACAGGTTATAATAATTTGATCAATTTATCCTTAATCTAGCATTCCCTGGCATTGAGCCTAACTTCTATTGTTATCTTATACTCTCCTTCTGTGTATTAGCAGAGATCCAAGTTGTGCTTAAACTTCATCAGCCTTGCTGAAGAGCCTTGCTGTATATCAACCATAGCTTTTAAGGTAAAAGGTCTTAGTAGCTTGGGTCGGCGTCAGCCCGTAGCCGTAGGGATAAGCAAAAGCCGGGGAACGGAATTTGATTAGAAGAAGCCACATATAGCTAGAGTTAAACATCTCTTATCGCAGAGATACCTATCCATACCTAGGATCTTGGAGATAATCTCAGTGGCGAGAGAATCTTTTTCAACTACGGCGATATAGCAGAGAAGTGATGTGGCCTGTTGACTCAATGAACACCACGCGCGTGTAAAGTTTAGGGAAGAGGGCTATATAGTAGTGGGATTGCAAGGTTTAAATAGACTTTCATGTAGTGTACATTCGGCCTGCGACTAAGTACAGTATGTAATTATTACAAATCAATAAAAGCCCATCACAAAAAGTTTAAAAAAATGTTCTGAACAACTTTATTCAGAGAGAAAAGATGCCTGATAATCTGTCTATTATCGTTGATTTGGAGCGTTTTTCTTGACACTAAGAATGTTATGATACCTCATCAATATACACAGGTACCTCCGTGGAATCAACCGGGTAGGTAATGAAGCGCGAATATTTTCGAAGCTGCGGACCCCCAACGGCACTCAATAGACCCGCTATTAAAATACCCATAATGGAGCTTGTAGGTTCTATACCGGTAATCGATATTCACGTGAATATAGTTGAGTACTCGTTGTTAAAAAGAATCTATTGTAATGTCTGTCCCTTTATACATGACCGAGATGGTACCTTTATACATCTGAATGTCCTCCCTCCTATAGTCCCTCCTAGCCGTATATGGACATCCTTCCGAAGTCCTCCGGCTGAACAGCCGTCCGAAATACATATGAAACCCCTCATATCGCATATGGTACAGCTGGGTAGGATGACCCTAGGAACGAGGGCAGCTTGCCTCTTGTATAGGAATCTGCGTACCAACAGAGCTAAATCAAACTTGAGGCAAGGCAAGAGAAAAAGAAGTCTGAATTAGCGCAAACATAGCACTAGAACGACACCGAAATCTAAAAATCCCGATTTCACCAATATGAGCAAGCGCATGCTGACCGGTTCCCATTGTATTCGGAGGTAGGCATTAATGTAGCCGAAAACTATAGACAACGACGCCCTTCCTCGGACCTAAATGTGAACTCTCCCTATAACTCTGTTCTACTTTGGGCTTAATCAGAATTATATCTTTGACATTGTACAAGGGAGTCTTACCAATTTTGAAATTCCCGGAAGAGTCGCAATCTCGATTTTAAATCTCAATTATTAATTCTCATATTTGAGACTGCTTTCGAAAAGGTGATTGCGCTGTAGTTTAACAAAATAAAAGAAATCAAGAAGCTAGTGACTGCAAACTTGTCTATATATATATATAATACCTCCGCAGGTGTCAGGTTTGAACCGCCAAGAGTGTAAAGGACTCGAGGCAAGATAGCGTCGTCCGCGAAAGCTTTACAAGGCATGACAGTTCCCTTTTTCAGCGCGAAAGAGTCGAAAACATGGGGATGATACCTTACGTACCATGTTAGGAATATCTGCACTCTGCACTGCGGGGAACGGGGGTGTAATGTTCTCAAGAGACACTGTAGGAGAGCTTTAGTTATATCAACTATACTACTGACCTGAATAATCATCAATCCCTACTTGATAAGGCAGCTGCGCCTCGAGCACGGTGCTATAGAGTAGATAGGTAAGGGAGGTAGCTAGCAGTAATCTCTGCAGGTGTATTAGATTCATACCACTTTAAGGAGAGATGTAAGCTTTGAAGAGTTACTATTTTGTAGCTCTAGTGAAGCGACTACTTCGTAATAACAACGTCAAATATCGCAACCGCTATTGTCTCTAATTCGTTCATTATCAGTCCGTGCAAGGGATTTTCTAAGTACTTCATACGATATTATATTACACGAGGTCTTCCGACGCCCCGGCGGTCAGAAAGTAGTTTCTACTAAATTTGCAAGCCTTTTAAATAATTAAGAGTAGTTTGTTATATAATTGAATCTAATTTGTACCCTGTCGCAAACGCTAATATCTATAGCCTTTCGCAAGCTACGGGATAGATTTTCCGGACTTCCATTGTAAAGGTCTATTTTAATAGCACAGAAAGAGAGTATACTATGTATCAGATTTAGAGATAATCGAGTAATTTATTAATAGGGCAATTCTTGAAGCAAATTTTGAGCTTATTGCAAAGCTCTACTTGTTTACGAGTAGAAAGAGCCTACCATATATAAGATCTAAAGTTTAGTCAGGTAAATTCTGCCATTTTCAAGGCTACTCTCGAGGTTATTCTCGAGGCCCAGTGTGAAAAGTAGCATAGAGAGTTCTGCTTAGTAGGGCCATTTCAAGAGCCATTCTTGAAGCCATTCTTAGGGCTATTGCAATGGTCTGCTACAATAAAGAGTAGAGAGTTTATGATACATCGAATTTAGAAATCCTCGAGTGATTTCGTAGCGACGGTTCCCTCCGGCTATAGGCGGCCGTCAAGCTGAGAGCTTTGGTGTTCCTCACAGGTCAGCTGAACGGTAAAAGTCGCATCAGCTGAACAGTAGTTCTGGGGTGGCAAACTCTAAGAACAGACAATATAATATAGAAGCAAATCTGCGAAGTATAGAACGCTAGAATCTGATGTCCAGTCAAGATAAACCGTGCAAGTGATGGCGGGTTGGCTCTTGGTTTCGCTTCGCACCACTGGCAAGAACACAATGTCCATCTAATCAGAATTCTCCCTCGACAGTACTGTATGTGTCTCGACTGGCGAAGGTGATGGCGATACTTTGTACAAACCTGACTCGAGAGGTAAACTAGCCAGCGGTGACGGATAGGGGCACCGCGAAGGCGTTATCATGGAGAGAAGCTTTCCCAGGTTTTCATATCTATCCGGTTTGATAGGACAACTCAAATTCGATGGCAGCTATACCCGAAGCCGCTAAACGGTACCTACAAGTCCATGTTTCGGCCTCTGCTAGCAAATAGCTTGTAGTACTCGGCTGGCAGCAGTTAGTCCCGATTTTTTGTTTCAAGTACAATGCATCAGAAAACCCAAGAATCGCACTGTGATAAAAGCCGAATAGCTAGAAAGCTGTCCAATGCGCAATACACAGTCCTCAATACTCTGCTCCTGTGAATCTTAAGGTTCATCTCAAGTTGAATAGCATTTAGTTTTCTTCGCTAGCTTTTCTACTTCGTCAATAGCTAGAATTCTTCCTTTTTAGTGGATTTCTGGTCTCTTTTTGACCTATTATGGGTGGTCATGCACAGAAGCCAGGAGTGGTCATTAGCAGTAAGCTGGAGCGTCCACGCTGAATGGAACTAGAGCACAGTGCAGTGGATCAAAGGAGAATACGATGGCATAGAGGAACGTTGTAGCCTGAGCTATACAGGTCGATTGCCGGTCTAACACAAATGCTCTTATTTATTCTTGTAATTGACCTACGAAGTGGAACTTGGTCAGGCTTCACAGGGGTTAGTTATTAGCTGAGTTATACGGAATCATTCAAAAAGGTATGAGGCCATAAGACACACACCCCTCCTCCCAACTTTTCCCCTATCTTCAGGCATACCTATCACTGCAATAAGCGAAGCTTCCCCTTGTAAACTACTCACCTAGTAGTAAAATACCAATAGTTATTATAATATTCAAAACGCTTTTGATTTTGTTCCTATTTAAAGGACGAAATTATGTAACCTCTAAAAAGTTCAACATTATCTCAAGATCTGCTGAGAATTACCTTTATATCGTATTACATATAATATGGTTCATACGACTGTTGATTTCTCCAAGCCAGCTTGTAAATTGAGTAAAAGCATCATGGATGAAGTTGTATGTGATATGCAGCCACAGTACAGACAAATCAAGGGAATAAAATGCTCCAGCGTAAGATTTTCGGTTCGAATTTGCCTAGATGTTGCGGAATATTGTTGCTATCGTATCTTGGAAACAACACAACGCAGTGGTGATATGTCTTGACTCTCGCTCTGTCCTATGGCTGGCTTGGCCCCCAGGCAACCGCGAGTGCACTAGCTAGCTCCTGATGATAAGTAGTGTCTATCCACGTAGATATCCAGAATAAGATAAAATAACTGGTAAAAAATAGTTCGTCAATCTCTAGTGAGTGACACAATGATGTAGGGTTATATAGGATCGGAGAGCCATCGCCTCAAGCCAGGATATTGTACACACACTACTGTCTGTGTGCATCAGGTAGGTGTTAAGGATTCCAATTTCGGGATTCCACGAGAATTTGGCTTCTATTTCAAATGCAGGCGTAACAGACCCTACATTAGCGTCAATTCCGGGGGTGGGGTGGAGAGGGGAGGGCTCTATCGCAGGTTTGCAAGGTTAAACTTCGTCGCAGGTCAAACAAATACCACATGGAAGTATATTGAACCTTGCAAATGCATTCTGAATCAATATGAAAATATGCTCCAATGATGTTTGGTCAGCCCACGACGAAGTACTCCACTAACAAAAAAAACCCCGGTTACAGCGCCTTAGTACAATATTAACTGTATTCTCATGAAAACGAGTCGCTGGGGACTCGTACTCCAATTAAAGATGATTCTTCTAATTTTGAGGGAAAATCAATATTAATAGGCTGCGTAGCTCTTTCAAAATCCCTGCTTCCAGCAGCTTGTGACTTTCAAATTAATCATCTGATTTTTAACCTCTGCTGATTGAAAAGGGGTATGGCTTAGGTTGAAAGGAAGGGTATACAGTAGTAGTTCCCTACAACATCTCCATTTTATATACTTTCTCGCAGGTCGAATAAACACCACACTAATGATAGTTCTATGGTGGGGCAGGGGATAGGTTACGGGAGTTTGCAAGGTTAAATTTACTCTCATGTGCTGTTTACCACGCTGGCGACGAAGCATAATAGGTCAGCTAATTGTTCCCACTAAGTACAATACTGCACCTTGACTCGTAGTCTTTGTATGCGCAAGTTTATTTTCCGCCGATTCAACAATCGGTATGTAAAGATGTTTTGATCATTAAAATCTAAGAGTTAATTTGAGTTCATATCTTAACATTTAGAATAATAGCGTAGTAGCCTGATCAGGACAGAAACAGCTCTTGGTGAAGGGGAGAATAACGGCCTCCCTGTACTGTAGTCTGTACTCATATACTCTTATGGAATGAATGGAATGAATTATTACATCAGGCTGTGAATAACCGGCAGGTCCCCGCAGGGTGCGAGTAAGTTCCACCCTCTGGGCAAGGCTTGCTCAGGCTTATATCTATCTGTACTGTGTGTGTACCTGCAGGTAGGTAGGTAGGTAGGTATCTAGAGTACCTTACTCTCCTCTAATCATTGTACCATGCTGTAGTGGTAAACATGAGTAAGGAAGTCCCAGCTCAAACACTGGCAGAGCTTCACACTATACATACCTACAAGGTCTTTTTAGATATCTGGGTAGTAAGTACTCGCTTTCCGATGGTACAGCGGCTAAGTACAGTATTGTGCCCTGTCAACAAGGGGAACAAGGGGTCCCTCCTAGGCACTTGTATCGTAACACTACGTTCTGTGCAGAGTATATAATTCTTCCGAGTGTCAGTCAAAACCCATAGAAACAGACCAAAGGAAACTCCTCAGAATACCCTCGCGCAGCGACTTATGAATATCTTATTCTTTTCTACCCTGTAATTGTTGTGCTGTGCGTGATTTGCAAGAGAAAAAGGTTCAACTATAAGGACAGGGTACAATTCTCCGTATAGACTGTTTCGGCCTGCCAAGCTAGTCCTCCAAAGGGCTACGTACAGAGTTAGGACTCCATTCTATTACATTCCTGGATCTGGATCTAATTCAAAGCCAACTGGCCACCAACCTGTGTTTCCCATGCCGTGGCTGGAGCAGAGCTGAGCCAGAAATACCGCGTTGCCTACCTTGGTACTATCGTACCCTACACCGGACCAAGGAGACTGGATAAGACAAGAAAACACGAGACGAAACGAGACGTGACGAGACCACTTGTTCCTCCCACGGCTGAAAGCAACAAGGGGGAAAACCCTGGTAAGCTGTGCAGCACAGTGCACAGCAGGTAAGTAGAAAGTCTGGGATGTGGTCCAGAAGAAACTAGCGATCTCCCTTCCATTTGTTCCACGCCGCCCTGTCGCCGACCGGCTGCGGTCTGCACTTTATCTGCATTACAAGTAGACGTCGCTGCATCTCCAACCCGCTCTGGTCAGATCGCAGATATCAGGAGAAATATTATTCCAGAAGGCCTGTCATCACCACTGCTACTCTTCAACCACGAAATCTCTCAAATCTCTCCCAGTCGACCACAAGGCTACAAATCGCCCTTGCGAACTCCTGCGAAGCCCGTCTCGTGTACAATACAGCAATCACATGTTAGCATGACGGCGGGCAGCATATCCATCACGAAGATTCAACTCAATCAGCGAATTGGCATCTCAGCGCGCCAATGGGGAACAGCCAGTCTGCTGTGTGCTTCTCAGACGAAGGTATGCGCAGCCGCCCGTCCTCGCAGACACAATGCGAGGAAGCACAATGCGAACGAACGCCCAATCGTCCAGTCGAATAATATGGGGAAACTTTGCTAACCTCCCGTTTCTGCTTTAGTGAACCTCAGCCACTTCCGCCTGCTACGAGTTGTTGGGAAAGGCGCTTTTGGCAAGGTCCGGATCGTGGAGAGGAAGGATACTGGGTTGACATTTGCCTTGAAGTACGCACATGCCACACTTCTACCAGGGGAAATGCTAACTTGACACCTTGAAGATACATTAGAAAAGATGAAGGTACACTTTGAGGGACTTCCTGCTGTGGCACCTGCTGACCCCATACCTAGTTGTTCGCTCCGAAAGTGTGCGGAATATCATTCGAGAGAGGCGGATGTTGGAGCATTTGAACTACCAGTTCATCTGCAACCTGCGGTATTCCTTTCAGGATATTGAGTACATGTGAGCTCCGCACCTTCGCGTGCCGGGATTTTTGCTAACAGGAATTTCCAGGTACCTGGTAATAGACTTGATGAACGGTGGTGATTTGCGATTCCATATTTCGAGAAAAACATTTACGGAAGAGGCGGTCCGATATTGGATATCTGAGTTGGGATGCGCCCTGAATTACATCCACAAGCAGGGAATCATCCACCGAGATGTCAAGCCGGACAACGTGCTATTGGATTCCGAGGGACATGTTCATTTGGCGGATTTTGTACGTGTGAAATCGGCTTGGAAAAGCTATCTGCTAATATTATCAGAATGTTGCTTCCGACTTCACCCCAGGAAAACCGTTAACCAGCAAATCTGGAACCTTAGCATATCTTGCACCAGAAGTGTACAAGGGGACGGGATACTCAACGGGAGCCGATTGGTGGTCCTTAGGTGTTGTATTTTACGAATGTATCTACAACAAGGTATATATCACTTACGACTCAAATACGAGATTCTGGACTAATCGGCAATTCCCAGAGACCATTTGAAGGCAGCACGCAAAGCACACTAGCTGTACAGATCACCAATGCCAAGCCCAAGTTCCCAATCACAGATCCTCCAGTATCGATGCCATGTTTGCACGCCATAAGCTCATTCTTAGAGGAAGACCCGACCATACGTATTGGATCTGCCAGCTTCCACAGCTTTGTCGACAACCCATTCTTTAGAGCCATAGATTTTGAGGCCTTGGAGAGGAAGGAGATTGAGCCCGTATTCGTTCCCTCCTCCGAAAAGACAAACTTCGATGCAACATATGATCTCGAGGAGCTTTTACTGGAGGAAGCGCCGTTGGAAGCTCGGGCTCGTCGGCAGAAACCTAGAGAGGCGCTAAAGGACGATGCAACAGAGAAGGAAATCCGGGAAAACGAGTTGTACAAGATGATTGAGGTGCAATTCACACCATTTGACTATACACGCGCAGCGTAAGAAAAAAACAGTTTCCCCCCTTGGCTCTTACGCATATGCTAACAGGCACTAGGATGGCACGGTTTGTGGAAGCCTCAGATCCTAACTCACCAGCGAATATTGCTCCGAGCGACTGGACCAAACCTCCTCCAGTATCACAGAGCAAAGCAAGCATAGGAAGACCTCAAACCAAACGATCGACGTCTAGAAAAAGAGGCAAAACACAGTCGCAAGCCTCGTCTTTCTCGGGCTCTCCGCCATCGATACCTCCACATCTACCGCCTCCACTTCCTAATGGCCAGCTAAGCTCGAGTCAACCAGCACGATTGGCTCCTCTTTCACCCTACCAGCCATCGTATACTCGCGCCCATGGGCCTACTGGATCGAGGAAGGAGTCGACGGGAGGAGGTATGCAGGTAGTGCTAGGCGAGACGGGCAGCTGGTCCGAACTCGCCAAAAACGATACCACATTACCCGCAGACGCCAAGCTGGAGGTAGCACCAAAGCCAACCGGAATGCTCTCATTCTTGAACAGGAAGAAGGGGAGAGGCAATAGCCCAAAGCCGCAAGAACGTGGAATTCTGGGCAAGGAGGGTGCCAGAGTTGTAATCAGCAGCGGTCAATGATTCACCTTGGGAGCATCTTAGGTGGATTCACAAGGTCTGCAACTAAAGGTAAACGCGGCAAATTGTTACACCCAAATGAAAGACATGCATTCAACCAGCCGGCGCTTCTTTGGAAACAGCGGAGGGCTGGAATTGGACATTGTACCTGGCACATGCGACAGAATGACCGTCGAGTTATTATTCCATGCATCGCGGGGTGGCAAGCGGGAGTTTATGTCATGATTTACAGGCGGAGCTTCCCCGGGCGGCATTATGATGGATAGAGAATGACACATTATTCCTGTTCTTGGTGGGATGGTGTCTCGTGCATGAGGTCATGAGGAATAGCGTATAGATATGATACCAATAATAGTTCCCCTTTTTCTCGACTCTTGCCAATGGTAGTCAAGAATGCTGGCGATAGATTACAGCTGTTTTGGCTTTATCGCAGCCTCAATGTCCTCGCTCTCCCAACCGCTCGTCAACCTACCCAGACTACGCAAACATGGGACCCCCTAGCACGCTGCGAACTGGGAGTGAGTAGCCACAGTTTTCGTGTTTATGCTCCATTCTGGACACATCCAGGGTAAGATAGTGGCAATATTTGTACGAGCTGTCCGTGGAGCCATATTGTGTCCATGTACTGCTTAGGAAGCTTTAGTTTCTGTCCTAGGACTTTGGTACTTGCTTGAATGGAAGATAAGTATTGACGTGTTGTGTAAGCGAAGTCAAACCCCGCCCCCTATTCATAAGCGATAACTCTCTGGCTTCGGGCCGTTTCGGGCCGCATAGAGACACCAAGCTGAGGGGAAACCCGTCAGCAGTGACTCCTGACGTCAAATCTCAACATAAATTCCGAACTTCGTCCCCATCCATCTTGAAAAGATTGTCAATTGAGACTGGCTGGCCAACTCTTCCATTTCTCGACGTTAACTATGCGCGATACTCACGTTTGCTTGCAGCCAACTGAAATTACAACGTTATCCTCAATACCATGTCCTCCAAGTTTCGGTCCCTCTGGCCTGCGATCGGCACAATCATCAGCAGCTCCTATACAGCGGAGTTTTTCGACGCGACCAATGCCTCTGATCGGGCCAAGCTGGATGATCTGGTCGCATCAGGCGCCATAACGACTATTCACGACAGCATCAACGACCAACTCGAAGAACTCGTAGAAGGGCGCGCACCACGTGTGAGACTGCAAGAAGATGCCTTGCGCCAATGTGTGCTTGCCCACCTAGGCACAGTACCAGTCGAACACTACGGCACATACGTCTTCTTGCCCTGGCGCAAAGAGCTTCTTCACATTCTCCCCAGAGACGAATTTCTCGAGGTCCGCACCAGCCGCAACCGCTACAAGATCACGGCCGCAGAGCAGAAACGCCTGAGCGAAATGCGTGTCGGCATCGTAGGCCTGTCTGTGGGATCAGCAACGGCGCTTAACCTTGCCCTTGAAGGCATCTGTGGCGAGCTGCGTATCGCTGATTTCGATGTGCTGTCTCTTTCCAACACCAACCGGCTGAGGTCACCTATCAGCAATATCGGCGTCAACAAGGCGGTACTTTGTGCGCGCGAGGTTTGTGAGATCAACCCGTACTTGCGGGTTGTGGTGTACCCGGCGGGGCTGAACGAGGATAATTTGGAGGGGTTTCTCTGTGATGGCGGGAAGCTTGATCTACTCATCGAGGAGTGCGATGATCTCGTCATGAAGTTATTCGCGCGAGAGAGGGCGCGCTGTCATGGGATCCCTGTGATCATGGAAACGAGTGATAGGGGTTTGCTTGATATCGAGCGTTTTGACCGAGAGCCAAATCGTCCGCTGTTCCACAACCTGATGGGCGATGGTGTTGACTCGAGTAAAATCAAGAGCCTAAGTCCAAAGGAGAGAATGCCGTATCAAGTGCGCATAGTTGGCACTAGAGATACGGTGTCTCCGAGACTTTTAGCAAGCCTGTTTGAAATGGGCAAGACGATTAAGTCTTTTCCGCAACTTGCGAGTGCTATCAGCTTGGTATGTTCTGTCCTGTGTGTATTTTATTCTGTTAGTTCGGATCCTAGAAATCATTCAGGATATTTGTGCTAACGCGTCGCAGGGTGCTGGCATTGCTGCGGAGTAGGTAGCAGGGAAGCTTGCCTCGACCCGTGTCTATTTAGATCAAAACACCTGGGCAGAATGCCGCATCATCACTCTGTTATTTCACTAAAACGCAACAGCTGACTCTCTCATGTTTGACAGTACCGCTCGGCGTCTACTCCTCGGTGAAGCATTGCCCTCAGGACAATTCCACGTCGATCTCACGAAACTCGTGTCAGCAGAAGCTTTGGCAGCTTTGCCAGATTGGAAAATACTAGAAGCTACCGGGATAAGCCAGTCAGAATCGAACATTGCCGTTGAAATCCCTCTTGTTCCAAAAAATGTGCTCACGGGGCCGTTACACCCCATCGAAGCAGAGTTTATCGTAGCACACGGCTGTCTCGCACCGTCAGGAGGAAACAGTCAAGCATGGCACTTCACTTCCCGTGATGGGCGCCTGGACTGCAGTATTCCCTCCAACTACTCGTGGACTAACTTAGACTTCGAAGGCCGCTCTTTGTATGTCGCTATGGGTGCCGCAGTTGAGAATATAACCCTTGCAGCACGTGCTATAGGCCTCAGAGCTCAAGTCTTACCAGCAGTCAGAAGTGGTCCGCGAGAAGTTTGCAGCATCAACTTCGAGCGAGCTGCTCCTGTGCAAGACCCGCTGTTTGCAGCCATTCCAAAACGCATTACGAACCGTCAGCCTGCGGATCTTGAAAAGTGTTTGGCGGATACCAAGTTACAAGCACTTGTCGATACAGCCTTGCGACGGGGTGCGCAATTAAGGATCGTAACAGATGAAGCCGAGAAGCGCAAGGTAGCGGGCGTCATTGGGGTGGTCGACCGTGTGAGGTATTTACACCAAGGTCTCCACAGCGACATGAGCAGCGAGGTGCGGTGGACCCGCGAGCACGCCCATGCGACTTGTACTGTATGTCTGGGAGACTCCGGTTCTGCATCATCTCGGAGAGTCTAGCCCTGATCATATCATCTCACCCAAACACTGCGACTTCAGCGATGACTGACTTCCTACCTAGGGCATTGGAATCGACACTCTCGGGCTTGACACACCAGATCGTCTGGGAGCATATCTAATCACGAGCTGGCCTACGATGGAAGTCCTCCGCGATCTTGACCTGGGGTCAGACCTAGAAAGACCAGGTCGTGAAACCAGATGCCACGCATTCGCCCTGTTAACTATGGCGCGGACCGGCCTCCAGGCCTATCTAGAGGGTGGTCGAGCGATGCAGCAGGTCTGGCTTGAGGCTACTCTGCAGGACATTGGACTCTGTCCATCGAGCAGTAGCCCTTTCATGTTCGCGCGCCTCGAGCACGGCGGCGACGCGATCTACTCGGAAGCGGAGAAGCAGGCCTTGCGTGCTGCGCGACGGGACTTTCTCGACGTGTTTCCAGAGGCTGAAATGACTACGGAGATTCTCTTGTTCCGCCTCAGTGAAGCGGCTGCTCCCACAGCTCGGTCTCTGAGACGTCCTGTGTCGCAGGTATTGACGATCATTGACAAGTGAACGAGAACGAGATATATGGAAAAAAGCCTAGAAGAAATATGCTGCTGTTGTGTTCCGCTGCTTTGCGTTCACAGAAGTGACTTCTCTGTAAACCTCTCATGACCTCTAAGATCCAACTCCATAGCCACCAACTCCACACTCCACGCCCGTCCCTCCGAGTCGATCTCACTCACCAGTCTGTTCTCGCCACCCGTAAGTCTAAACCCCAGACTGGAGTACCAGTCCACAAGCGAGAACTACAGAACGCCATATGTCAGCTCCACACACCTGCGACATTCACAACGAGAGAGAGAGAGAGAGAGAGAGAAAAGTAAAATAAGAGGAAGGAGAAGGAGAGGAAAAAGAAGAGCAGGACATGGACCAACCTTCGGTCTCCCATCCCCGAACCTCTCATACCTCTCCATATCCCTGACCGGCACCTCCGCCACGAGGAAGCGCGCGTACCTGCTCGCGAGCGCCGTCGTCGTCTCGACAGCCTGCCTGGCGAGCTCCCGCCCACGCAGCGCAGGCGAGACGAAGAAGTTCGAGGCGCCGACGCGGTCGTTCGGCGCTGAGCCGGGCGGCGCGACGTCCAGCGCGACGTGGCCGATGGGGACGAAGGGCTCGCTGCGGCGCCGGGGAAACGTGAGGCGTGCTGTGTCTGCCAGCGGCTCTTCCTCCCGAGGAAAGCGGCGGCGGTGGGTGTGCAGCAGCGCCGCGTAGTCGCGGTGGCTCGGCTTGAGCACCTGGAGTCGTCAAATGAATGAGCTTTGCTTTTCGTCGCGGGGTGTGAGGGTGCTGGGCCGGGGATGTACGAGCCAGAGAAAGAGTCTTTGGGTGCCAGGTAGTTGGGATCGTGACGTCTCGACGCCCTCGACGCCCCAGCCGCAGGTTAGACGCTGCTGGCGGAGCCGCAAGGCATGTGCTTCGGATCGTGAATCCCATGGAACCAAGTCGATGTCGGATTTCGAAGGAGACATCTGCGTGAAAGAGATGAGAGAATCACCTATTCCGGGATTCAGGTGTCCCTGAAATATATATCCAGCTATAGACACATTTTGGCGGAGCCGACCAAGTACCCTCTTTCTCGGGCCGGGTCTTACGTACGTTTCTGCGATGCCGTGACATGAAAGGGGTCTTCTGTTGCACCCGCCCAACTGTCAGCGCTTGACTGTTTCTGGATCATTGGATATTGCCCCATGCTATTTCGCCAACAAGAGACGAACCGGGCACGCTGGATTACGTAGTGACCTTCTCACAGGAATTTGGAATGTGTTGATGTCCTGCATCAAGTGTGACCCCCTCCCAAAAAGCGAAATATTTCACGGCCACGCACATTCGAGGAGCACGATACTTGAGAGTCGTGGCTCATTTACATTGAAGCGCGGTAAGCAAAATGAGCGACCGATATCAAAGTAACTACTCTAGTACACAACGGACTCATTAAATCCAGTTCCCATACACAAGATCAAGCAAAGGAAGCTTGTGCCAGACTTCCATTGGAATCATCGATTCCATAGAAGCCATAAAATCGTTGCCGTAGAAGTGACCTCAAAATAAGGATTCGTGGAGGGACCGATGACGCCGTATCCCATGTCCCGTGGCTCATGGTGATTTATTCAAACGGCCTTCGTACGCCACGCCTCCAAATTACTGTCCCGTAAATACTGGTTACTGCCTGTTTCTCGGGTTGGTGTGAAGAGGCTCTCACTCGATCTAAGCCTTGGTGGTCTTCTGCTGGCCTACATATGACCTCATGATCTTGTTGAAATCGGACTCGTTGACCACTGCACCAGTCTCGGAGCACTTGGCTTTCTTCTGAAGATCCTTGCAAAGAAGATCCAAGTCGAATTCGCCGTCCTTAACCCTGGGGCAAGCTTGTAAACGATCCCTGGTAATATGTCAGCATGTTGTTCGGGTCTACATTTTACGCAATGGGATCGGAAGTGCATACCAGATTGTGTTACAACTCAGCATCTGGTTTTTATCTGCAGGAACAGGATCTTCATAATCGCTATTTTGCTTCTCATCGATCTGGGCAACGAGGCCCTTCTTGGGTGGAACAGGGCTAGGCGCCATGTTAAAGGGATTGGTAAAATCACTCCCGAGTGCAAATGCATCAGTGAAAAAGCTGTCGCCAAAAGCCTCATTTGACAGAATATTCTCCTGTGGCTCTCTGTAGTCACCAAACAATTGTGGGTCGAATTGATTGTTATTTTGTTGGGCAAACCAATCGATTCCATTCATGGCAAAAGCGGAGGTAGCAAAGGCTCCTGAATTCGCTCCAGGATCAGAAAGTGTACGTGGAAGGGGATTGTTGGCATTACCACAAGCCATGTCAAGCTTGTCGCAGAAGATGATCTCACCTTCACCATTGGCCGCGGAACGCTCCTCTCCAATTGTTGTCAGTGAGCTATCAACAGGCTTGCTGACAGGTAGCTGCGTAGTCGTAGGCTCTGGGGACGTGCCACAAGACGAACTTGGCTCGCGGGTTGAATTCGATGATGCTGAAGGAGAGCTGTATGTTGTGTTATGACTAGTACTCATGTTGCCGTTGGCTGAATCTGTGCTTGATCTCGATCCGTGAGAGCCACTGTTGTCGTGTGAAAAATACTGCGATGGTGAAGTTTTACCGACACTCTCAAGTAACGACGGGCTGAACAGGCCCGAGAGACTCGACATATCGCCACCATCAAGCAGAGTTGGTGCCTGGGCCAAGCCAGCACTCGGCCCAATGGTTGCGGTGTATTGCAAAGATTGGTTCCGAGGGCTTACTTGTTCCTTGTCGACCATAGGACTTATGGTTTGCTTGTTAGCAACTGGTGGCGATGTAGAGTTTCTCGTACCGCCGAGGGGGCTTGCCGAGGGTCCAGGGAGGCGACCGAACGTAGGGAACTCGAACTGGAAGTTAATATCATTGGGATTGTTGAGCCCTCCGTTTGCAGGCCCCTTGGCAAGATATGGTGGCAATCCATTACCGAAGGATGAAGCGCGTCCGGGCACTCCGTTGATAGATACCCTCCTGCGGTATTCCCGTAACTCTATCGACATCTTTTCTATTTGAGCTCGCAGTATACTGTTTTCATGATTTGCAGACTCTGAGGCTTTCTCTAAGTCTTCAACCTTTGTCTCTAGATCCTTTAAATGCTTTTCCTTACGTTCGCGGAATGCTCGTTGTGCGGCGCGATTCTGAGCTTTACGCTTCTATTGGATTCGTCAGCATGTGATATTCGGAAAATACCCCGACGAATACTCACAGAAGTCGGTTCAGATGTCAAAGGTTTTCTTCCTGGTTTCTTGGATGTCCTCTCGTCGCCTTCTCTCCTCTTTCCGCCACCCTCCTCCTCTTCGCCCTCCTCGTCAGGGTGGCTTCGTTTATCGTGGCTATCATGGTCTCCTCCGTCTGACGACGTTCCTGGCAAGTTGCCAATCAGCTGGCCTCGAGAGTCGTCCTTGAAATCGCCGTAATCGAAGCTTCCATCGCCTTCAAACTCGTAATCATAATCGATGATGGGACTCTCCTCGAGGCGGCTCATAGATGCCGAGCCTGGAGCCTGCAGAGATTCGGCAAGAGAGCCTGGAGCCATTGAAAAAGCCTCTGAGCTTGAAGGGTCGATGGCAGAGATCTTGCTGTTGGAGTCGAGGGCTGCAAATAGAAGCTCTTCTCGACGCGCGGATAAAGTGAGTCTTGGATTGATGGGATGGGACCTGGTTTGAGAGGAATCCATGGGGGGCGCTCTCTCTCTCGGCACTTTGAATGTTAAGAGGCGGCCCTCCGCAGTCTCTCGATAGCTATCTCGTCAATGTTGGCGGTGTTGGAGGAATTATGGAAGAGGCAGGTCAGATGGGAGCAGAGGGAACGCTAATGTCCGACGTAAGATGGCGCGGAGGAAATAAGCCGACCGTAATACCTGGGAGATAGTGAAGGGTACTCGTAGTGGTGCGGGGGCACGGGGGGAAGGGTGCTCAGAACATATTAGAATTGCGGCCTGAGGATGGAACTGCAGACAAAGGGGAAGCGGGGAAATGTGCTTTCTGATGCAAAAGTCGATAGCGATTGAAAGAAAGGTAGCGTCCGGTTGCTGAGAAACAAGGGAGTGCTCATGCCGGCTCTCTGTTTCCTGAAGAATGGCTGGTACGAACAGCTACGAGAGGCGTAAAACGGATGGCTTGATTTTGGGAGGGTTTATAAGCAGGTGCTTGCCGATGCCAGGCGAGACCGAAGCAGAAGGCCGCAGAACATCCATCCGGGCTGACCGCCTTTGGCCGAAGGCCAGCCCCGAGATGACATGAGCTTGCTGGACAAATTACACTGCCGCCGATGTGAATATGTAGATAAGCTGCCTAGGCATGTTTATAGTAACATTACAG
>JAENRP010000375.1:0-40430 GCA_024741835.1 Diplocarpon mali | reverse complement strand
AAATTATATAAGAGTTTTTAATAATTAATTTATATAGTTTATAAATAATAATTATAAAGTGATCTTTAAAGCTAAAATCAAAGATAGACTTTATATTATCTTAAAAGTGATATTATAGAAATTGACTCTTAAGCCAGACCTATAAGTAGATTTCTTTAAAGAAAGTATACTCTTTACTTTAATATAATTAAGTAAGGATAAGGAGAATAAATAAACTCTTAAGCTAAGATTATAAGTAAAATTCGTAAAGATAACTCTTAAGCTAAGATTATAAGTAGATTGTAAGGTATCTTTAAAGATAACTCTTAAGCTAGGATTATAAGTGAATTTAATAGAAATGACTCTTAAGCTAAGACTGCAAGTAGATTTTACAAATTTGCTAATAATGACTCTTAAGCTAAGATCGCAAGTGAAATTTGTAGAAATAACTCTTAGGCTAGGACTATAAGTGAAATTCGCGAATTTGTTAAAGACGAATCCTAAGCCAGGACTGCAAGTGGATCTTGCTATTTCTAGGAAATCGACTCTTAAGCTAAGATTGTAAGTAGATCTTATAGTTTTATTAAAAACGACTCTTAAGCTAAGCTTATAATTAGAAAATAGCAAAACCTTAAACTGCTATTACTAGTCCTTTCTAGCTACTAATAATAAAATATTAACTAATAATAGGCTATTAAAGTTATTAAAAGCCGAAAGCCTATTAAAGTATTAGCTAATTTATAAAAGATTTATATATCTAAGGCTAAAGAAATTAAAGGACTTATATAAGGTCTTAACTTTAAAATAGAAGATCTAAGTATTAAAGGATCGCCTAGTATACCGAATTTGCAAGCTAATAAAACTTTAAAATCGGATGCAAACTAAACTTAATTTATAAAAAGATTCAATACTAGTGCTAATATCTATTAATACTACTAGACTATTTATAACTTTGATTAGAGGAAATAATTGGTTTTCTTAAATAGTAGATAACTCCACTTAGCAGATATAGACTATTTATACTAAGACTAAATCTAAACTTATAGAAAAGTTAAAAACTTAAAAAGTGATAAAGGAACGCTAGACCTAGTTAA
This sequence comes from Diplocarpon mali, assembly GCA_024741835.1. Classification (NCBI taxonomy): domain Eukaryota; kingdom Fungi; phylum Ascomycota; class Leotiomycetes; order Helotiales; family Drepanopezizaceae; genus Diplocarpon; species Diplocarpon mali. Next base: position 39,357 of record JAENRP010000375.1, on the reverse strand, counting down.
AGCTAATAGCTATTAAGTCTAATAATACATTAGAGATTAGGGCAAAGCTTAATAAATAAGTAAAATAAGGAGTTTGTTATAAACTAATTATAATATATAAAGGTTCTTATTAAAATAGTATTATTAAGCAAAGCATTTAATAAGTAAAGACTAACTATTGCGCTCTATTATAAGATACTGACCTACTATTGGAATTCTAGGACCTTGCAATTAAGGCAGATATATACCTGCGAAATAGAATAGGTAATAGACTAATAGTTAATAGCACCCGAATATTACTATATAAGGCATATTTTAAATAGAAACTAAGCTTAGATTATATTTGCATCTTTAGAAGCGTCTACTACTCTTATATTAGCCTAAAGTCCTAGCTTATAGGTAAAAAGAGTAAGAAGCTAATAGACTAAGGTAAAGAGTATATATTTATTAGGTATATTAAATAAATAATAAAGTAATAGATAGTATACGCGCTAGATCTAAAGCAAGTAATTATATCTTTAATAGTTGAGTTCAATAAATCTCGAAATAGGGGGGAGCTATCCTTAAAGCTTTATATACTTAAAGATTCGTAAGGTATACCACTCGATAGTAATACTATTAAGTCGAACTAATAACCCCTTTCTTTAAGCTTAGGTATATTAAGCGCACCTGCTAATTAATAACCTACTAGTCGCCTAAAGGCCGAATAGACTATTCCTATTATTTGCGAACTGCCTAAAGTATAGAATAACTTCGATATTATTATCCCTTTAATTAAAGTACCTATAGTAAAGGATATTCCCAAAATAGGTATAAGTAATAATAAGCCTCTACTATTAAAAAGCAGTTCCTTAGATAATAAGCCTATAGAACCTATAGCCGAACTCACGCCTTTAAAAAGGAATAGAGACTTAGAATCAGAAGATACCTTAGATAAACGCGAGTCTAAGCGCATCTAGGCTATAATAGCATATAAGATCTATAAGCTCGAACTTCAATAGAGCTTCGATAAAGATAATGCATTCCTAGCCGCTAAGAGGATAATGAAAATCTCTTTTCTAAAGACGTATAATAAAGCTATTAATAATCTAGAGAATAGAGTAGTATAAAGTAAGGCAATCCAAGAGGAGATAAGCTCTCTTACTATAAATGGTATATAAATAGAGGAACTGACGCTAAAGGATATAAACCTAGTATTAATAAAGTAGGTCTTTATAATTAAGATATATATAAATAGAACCCTAAAGCGTTATAAGGCAAGGCTTATAGCTAAGGGCTTCTCCTAATAGTATAGAAAAGACTACTTCGATACGTTCGCGCTAATAGTTCGCATAAACACCTTTTGCATATTTATAGCAATAGTAGCTATTAAGGACTTTGAATGCAAATAGTATAATATTAAAAATGCATTTATTAAAGCGATTATAAAGGAACGGATTTTTCTCTCCTAATCTAATAGTATTCCTATATATGCTAGCCACTCTCTTTATATACTCTATAGTATCTATAAGCTTAAATAATCAGCCTATGATTGGAACCTCTTATATAGCTCTACTCTAATAGAAATAGGATTCGTTTAAAGCCTAGCTAACCCTTATCTATTTACCTATATTAAGTATAGAATCAAGTTGCTATTATATATTAATAATATTGCTATAGCTATAAAGATAACTACTTAATTGGATTGGTTCTTTATAACGATTTAGAAACGTTTTAATACTAAGGATTTAAAGGGAATTTATAAGATCCTTAGCATCTGTATCATAAGGAACCGCTCTACTTAAGAACTCTAATTGGATTAAGAGTAGTATATTAAAAAGATCCTAGATTGAATAGGACTCTTTGCTTATACTTCTAACTTTAAGCCAAAGTGTACTCTAATCAAAGGAAAGTATAATAAGTTGGAGCCTATTAATAAAAATAAGTAGAAAGGAGATTTGAAGAAGTACTAATAGGATATTAGAGCAATTATATATACTATAGTATATATAAGACCAGATATCGCCTTTATTATTAAGCAACTTAATTAGAACTTAGAGGATCTAACGATTTAATATAAGAATATAGTCAAGCGATTTAAAAGATACCTTTAATTAATAATTATATAAAAGGTAAGATATAAACTAACGAAATATATAAGCGCAAAGCTTAAGGTATATACCAATTCTAACTAGGCAAATATGAAAGGTTGGAAAAGTATATCTAAAAGCGTAGTAGTACTATATAGTAGACCTATATTATAAGGAAGTAGGAAGTAGAAATCAGTAGCTACTGCAAGTACTAAGGCTAAATATATATTAATATTATTAAATTGTAAGTAAAGATTATAAATCGCCTAAGTTCTAAAAGATATAGGTTTCGCTAAGTATATTAGATAAGATAGGAACTGTATTAATCTTTAAGTAGATAATATAAGGGCAATTGTACTTATAAAGAATCTATACTTATATAAGCAATCGAAATATATTAATATTGCCTACTACTTTATTTACAACCTTATTATAAAGAATAAGTTATTAATCACTTATATCTTAACCGATCGAATAGTAGTAGATAGATTTATAAAGCTATTAGAGATAGTTGCAAAGTTTAAAGCATTTAAAGATATACTAAGGTTGCAAAAGATAGTAGGAGCTTAGTAAGTTTAAGGACGACTCTTAGGCCTACCCTATAAGTTAGGTTATATAGTCTTATAAAGGAAAGTTTTTAAATCGACTCCTAGGCTTAAACCGCGAGTCAAGTTATATAATCTTATAAAGGAACGCTTTTGGAAATTTGACTCCTGGTCCTGCCTTATAAGTAGGATTAATGATTTTAATAAAGGTTACTATTAATTAATTGTTTTTAATTTAAAAAGATACTTAGGAGTTGGATTAGCGCAAAAGGATAATTGTTATTTTCCTAATTATAAGTCAATTAGAGTAAGGTTTGAGTAAGGGTATTAAGATAGGTGATATAGCTATCACTCTAATATATTATTATATAACCCTACTGCTTAGTTAGTAGGATATTGATACATATATAGCTATAAGAAAGAAAGGGGTAACCTTCCTTCCTTAACTCTTATTAATATATCGACTATCGACCTTTAGAAGCCTCCTTTACCTACTGCGCCGACTCACTTAAGCTCAATAATCTATTTACTTATATTAAGTGTAGAATCAAGTTGCTACTATATATCGACGATATTGCTATAGTTGCAAAAACAACTATTTAATCAGATTAGTTCTTTATAACTATTCGGAAACGTTTTAATACTAAGGATCTAAGGGGAATTTATAAGATCCTTAGCATCTGTATTATAAGGAACCGCTCTACTTAAGAACTCTAGTTAGATTAAGAGTAGTATATTAAAAAGATCTTAGATTAAATAGGACTCTTTACTTATGCTCTTAACTTTAAGCTAAAGCGTACTCTAATTAAAGGAAAGTATAATAAGTTAAAGCCTATTAATGAAAATAAGCAAAGAGGAGATCTGAAGAAGTACTAATAGGATATTAAAGCAATTATATATATTATAGTATATATAAGACTAGATATTACCTTTATTATTAAGCAACTTAATTAAAACTTAAAGGATCTGATAATTCGATATAAGAATGTAGTTAAGCGACTTTAAAGGTACCTTCGATTGATAATCATATAAAAGGTAAGATATAGACTAATGAAATATATAAGCGTAAAGCTTAAGGTATATACCAATTCTAACTAGGCAAATATAAAAGGTTAGAAAAGTATATTTAAAAGTATAGCAGTACTATATAGCAGACTATTAAGCTTAAGTGAGTCGGCGCAATAGGTAAAGGAGGCTTCTAAAGGTCGATGGTCGATATATTGGTAAGAGTTAAGGAAGGAAAATTACCCTTTTCTTCCCTATAGCTATATACGTGTTAATATCCTATTGATTAAGCTGTGACAACACGCAGTACTGCAAGCAATAAGTGGTTGAAGTGCTTAGAATATCAAGGTGCAGAACCTGGAGGGTTCTGCGCGAACTGTATATACAGGGGGTGGTGGCTGTGAAATATGAGGGCTGGCCGATATGGTAAAGAGAGTATAAGGTAGTATTGAGTAGTAAGTAATAGTAGTAGTTGAAGAACTTGGAGACTTAGGAGGCTTGATTCTTAACTATAGGAGCGAAGCAATCTATATATACAAAATATCCTTAGCTTCCAGAACCTTCTAGTATATTAGAGTTTATACTAGATTATAAATCAATATAGGTATACGTAATATAATACGTAATCCTTTTGATTTATAATATAGTTTTAGCTAAACTTAGTACTATGAGTCATAGCTAAATATAGAACTATGACTNATAGCTAGGATATAGAGTTCATAGCTAAATTTAGTATAGCTATGATTTCTAATCCAACTTAGCTAGTATAGCTACTCCACCTTAGCTATTCCTACTTAGCTAGTATAGCTATGATTCTATATTTAACAGTGGCCTAATAGCCTGAGGCAGGCAGCGGCCTAAGGCATCCAAGGCAACCCGTAGTGATCCGTCACACGCAGTACTGCAAGCAATAAGTGGTTGAAGTGCTTAGAATATCAAGGTGCAGAACCTGGAGGGTTCTGCACAAACTGTATATATAAGGGGTGGTGGCCTAATAGCCTGAGGCAGGCAGCGGCCTAAGGCATCCAAGGCAACCCGTAGTGATCCGTCATACTACCCTCCCCTCCGAGGAAAGCGCGAGCTCTACTCGTCCTCGAGTACTTATTAATATATATGTATATATGCAACTGCATACGTCCCTCCGCACCTGTATATTCCTTTGGCAGACGTAAGATGCCAGCTTTAAAGTCTCTCTTCGATATAGTTATTTAGCTAGCCTACCCTTTCTTCTATTTCTAAGGTTACGCCTTCTATATTGCGTACTACCCTAAGTATCTCTTATATTGTATCAGATTCGGGGTTCGAAGGCAGAGGGAGAGCAGCCTTAAGGGCAGAAAGTCGACGGAAGACTAAGGAAGCTAAGGTGGCAAGTTCGGCTTGAAAATCTTCTTTCGAAGGAGAGTACGCATATAGCGTATTATTCGAAAGAGCGTGTTTCTAAATAATCTGCTGTATTAATTGCTTTATAAAAGGGTCGAGATTGCGGGCGAATTAATGCTTATTATCGACGAGGGACTGGAGCCGCGAGGCTGACTGAATAAGCTTCGAGTCCATCGAGTCGATGCAATTAAAGCTTAGCGAAGAGTATTGCGTTTATCGGGGTTTTTTTATAGTAAGGTATAAACTAGGGAAAAGGAAGTATGCCTTTTACAGCCTTCTTTAGTTAGTATAGCAGAGCAATATAAAGGAAAAAGGGGGTAGGTGATAAGGTTGCCGAGTAAGCCGAAAAAGGGGGTAGTCGGGAAGGTCAATTGGGCGAGGTCTGCGAAGGGGTTGTAATGGGGATTACGTAACTGGCGCCTTTGGCGCACGGACCCTATGGTTATAAGAGCTTCTTCTATAGCTTCTCTCCTCTTCTTCTAGATCAATCAACCACTATTATATAGCTATAGATATATGCTCCTTACTAGCGCCCTACGTAGGGATAAGAAAACGCTATATAATATCTTCGATTCAAACGCGTCCTCAATTGATAAGAATAACTTAAGGTTTAAGTGCAGGGCTATATAACGCGTTTATATAAATCGAAACTTAATAACGCGTCGATTCTACCCGGCGGCTATAGCTACTATTATACAAATGGCACCTATCTAACGTTCACTAGGAATAGATCACTATTAGCTGTATAGATCTGCACTTTATAAAAGTAAATATCGGATTCAGCTCCTAAAGGGCCTTAAGAGATATATCTGCCTATTTGCTAACCTTGACTAGGCATAGGGCTACCTACTGTACTTGGAATATAACTTAGATACTATACTATATTATATCCCCTTTGCACTTGGACTTATACCTGCATCCCGAATTTAAGAAGGGCACCTCCTAGCACTTAGAGTTATTAGATCTGGCCATTAGAATAAAGGGTCCGATATAGTAACCTCTACTGGACTATTGATACTTTGTAATATTATATAGTATATAATAGATATTATAGCTCTATATCTATCAAAGCTAGACGGCCTTAAGGATAGATTTATTAAAGAACGCTTAGTACCTTATAAAGCACTATTATATAAGCCCTTGAACTTAGATAAGTATTTAAACGATTCTTTAAAAGTAGATACCTTATTTTAAGAGCTAATAAACCAGATCCTTAATACTGCTGCAACTGCACCTAGCAGTACTCCTTCTTTACCTTTATAGGAAAGGAATCTTAAAGAAGAATTACAAATATTAGTAGGCCCCTTTAAGGATAAGGAATCATCTGGGACTTTATAAGAAAGAGGAGGAAGGTCGATAAAGGCTTAAGCATTTAATTAAGGAGTTAAGGAAGATATAGAAGCTTAGATACAATCTAAGGCGATATTAGAGAAGAGCCTATCTCTATTAGCGATATAATTCGGCCAGGAGTTTTCTTAAGAGCTAAGAAGCCATAAGCTCCTTACGTTCTTAGGAATCAGATTAAAGACCTCTTAACTAAGGGAGTACCTTACTTAAAGCCTTTACGCCTAGTTCGCTAATTAAGAGACTCTTAAATTCTTGCCTGCTAAGCGAAAGACCTTTAAAGTAATTACCTTAAATACTACTTAAGATTAGAAGATAGATATAGCATCTTTAAAGCTGCTGAGATTTGAAAGATATTAAGACTTTGATAGTAAAATGCCGGCGGAGTTATAGCTAAACCGCCTTAATTATAACTTTAAGATTAAAGGGCAGCCCTTCCTACTTGCTCTTATATATCTAAGGGCTATCTTAATTCTTCTTTATAAGGAGGCCTTTAAGAAGTTTAGATCTTACCCCTAGATGAAAGCTATTATAGCAAATAGGCCTATAGCATCAGAAGAATAGAAGAAAGAAGTTATTAAATAGCTAAAGTGCTAGTACCCTAACGACGACTGCTTAATTAAAGAGATAGATATTATAATTAATATAACTAATCTAGTGTAAGGAGAGAACGAAACCCTTATAGTATACTACTTAAGGACTGCAGAACTCCTAAAGCGCATTAGTATTAAGGACTTAGATAAGGCTTATGCGTCGGACCTAAATTATATATAAAAGGACTCCGATCGGTATATTTTAACTTTAATTACTTTAGCATTTATTAAAGGCGTGCTAGATGATAAGCTCTGGTCTTATACGCTTAATAATAACGCCTTACTTATTCTATACCTTTAGAAGACCTACGAGGTTCTATACTACTCTTAGAAATCCATCAGAATCCAAAAGAAGGTTAAGGCTAAGATTGAGATACGCAAGTACTATTAGAAGCTCAAGAGTTATATTAAATACTATACTGGCGTTCCAGCTATTATAGCTCTAGCTACTTAGAATGAGTATTAGTATACCCTTTAGCAATAGCCTTAGTCAAATAATAAGTGCAAATCTCAAGACCCTTAGCCTTAAGTTACTTAAACTCATTAGATAGGATAGGTACTAGCAGCTTAGTCCTTATTATTTACTTCCTAAGGCATATAGGCTTTATTAAATAGACTAAACAATAGAGTTCCTTAAAACTTAAGAAGGCAATAAGATATCTAGCACTTATATAATTAGCACAATTCCTATAATAGTAGGTACCCTTACTCTTAAGTCGGTTCAAGTTCTAGCAAAAGTCATAGAGCTTTCCAAGGGAAAGAAGTATAATAATTTCCGCTGTTAAAGCTAGCAACGGACTCTCGGAACCCTTTTATTAATGGAATAGTAACTTATAACTTAGCAAGAGATAGAGTACTCTATATTAATTGCGGCATTTGCGGATATATAAAAAGGGCATATCCTAACGCCCCTCTTCCTTATTAGGAGAGATCTTACCTAAAGGCTATTATCTATTTGAATTAAGATATCTCTACTTATTATACAGAGCTTTAAAACGAACTCAGATATATCATAGGAAATAATGCCCTAGAGCCCCCTTATATACTATTTAATACTACTATATTAGGTACTAGGGCTAGGATATTAGAAAAGTCGAGTAGAGCTTTAACCTTAAATACCAAAGATAGTAGTATCTTATTAAAGGAATATGCTTAGCTTTCAATTAGATAGGCGGATCTTACTAGCTATATTAAGGATGCGAGGCCGGCCGAGCTGGAATTACTAATCTATAGGGTAAATAGCCTTAAGCTAGAGGAAGAGAGCGAGAAGTCGCCTAACGTCTATTCGAATGTAGCAGGAGCTAGGGCTAGGAAGAGGATTAGGGTTCAGACCCTTAGCGAGGAAGAGGCTTTTGCAGATAAGGAAGCTAAGGCAGTTCAATAACCCTTCTTTAAAATAAAAGCAAAGGATGGAGAGAAAAAGCTCAAATAGCTTAAAGAGATTGTAAGGAAAGAAGGATTAGGACCTATGAATTACCAGGCCCTAATAAAGCGGATTCAAGTTCTTCTAAATCTGTTAGAATTTATATAGACTTCTTTAAAAAGGGCTAAGGAGTTTAGGAAGCTATTAATATATAAGAATTAGAAGAAGAATATAAAAAAACCTATACCTTTAGCTAATCTACCTATATTAAAGAAGGCAAAGTCCGGAATATTACTACCTTAAAGCCTAGTTATTAGAGCTCAGTTAGCGCAAATTACCCCTTAGATTCATTTAGATAATAAGGTATAGAAGATCCCAGCGGCAATTAGAATTAAGGAAGGCGGAAAGGCAGTTATTATCAATTTACCACTTAGTATATACTCCGCAGATCAAGGGTCTAATATCCTAATTATATCACTTGCTATATAGTAGAAGTTGAGATTAAAGAAGGAGATACTAAATTCGCAAGGCTTCTTTAGAGTTAGCTATAGTATAGTAGATAGATAGATGCATCGCTTAGATAGCTTTATCTCCTTTAATATAGGAGTCAAGGGTATATAGTAGAAGGTCTACTTATTTATACAACCTAGTATTAGCTTAAAGGATATAGAGTTAAGTCTTTTACTAGGACTCCCTTAGCTATATGTAGTCTTAGTAAAAATGGACATTTGCAAAAGCTCCCTTATTATAGGAGGAGGAATTGGTATAGAGAAGCCTATAACTCTTTAAGGGCCTCTTTACACACTATCTAAACCCTTGAACCTTATTCTATATTTAAAGACTGTTTTATAAAGAAGTATAAAGAACCTTACGATCAAGTTTGATAATAGCGACTTAGATTAAGGAATAATAGATAAAGAATAAGACGGTAATACCTTATCCGAATCTGAAGAAGATATAGATATATTAGACTTAGAGTTGACGATTGAACTAAAGGCACTATATACTGCGGTTAAGTCAAAAAACTGAATTGCTTAAAACGCCCTATAGAGGGCGTTATAAATATTATAATACTGAACCTAGTATTTAGCAGATTCGAAGGCGAATCTGGTTATAAGGGGACTGAGATAGACAAGTCATTAGCCTTACTAAAGCTACTCCAACTTAGAAAGGAATATGCTTTACTATAAGCTAGGAGTAACTACTTAGGATCTTAGAGTGCTAGAATCATACTACGACCTTTAGCTCTGCTAGGCCTTTTAGCTATATTATTAAATTATATAAGCGTTAGCAGCCTAATAAAGAATCTGAGGTATTATATAAAGCGTAGGGTTATACGACTGCCTTTAGAAGAAGTCTTAGATAATGTCCTAAAAGCTTAGGTAAAGTTATTAGCATTAAGCTTTGGATCTTATATACCCTTTAAGTAGCTAAGAGTAGTATAACAGCTCCTTTATATATATTGTCAAGTCAATTCCATAAGTTTTAAAGACTTGCCTTACACTAACTTATATATTTATAAAGCTAGAATCCTAAAAGACGCTTAGCTAATAGTAGATAATGCTATAAGGAGATATACGCTTAAGAAGCTTGCGTAGCTAAATAAAACGATAGATAAAGGAATTAAGTGTAGCGTTTTTAAGAGTATAAAGCTAAGCAATAGGCGTCTGTCCGACTGGAACTCTTATCTATATATAGTTGAAAAGAATATAGAGTCCTAAGTAGCTATAAGAGAATATAGAACTATATTTAACTATTTGAGAATTAAGGAGATTATACTAAGTTATGGCATAGTCTTTATATAAGAATGCTATAAGTATCTGTCTAATCTAGCTTATAAGGTCTTCCTATAGTTCGACCTAAAGTATACGTATTAGTCGGTAGATGTCTACCCTCTGTATAGGTACTATTATGCGTTCTCGGCCCTTAGATATAAGTAACTCCAGCTAACCCGTATGCCGCAAGGTTGCAAAAGCTTAGCTTTTCATATAATAGAACTGATAAAGATTGTACTTAAATCAATTCCCTAATTAAAAGAGGGAGCTGCGTTAGGAGTTGACGACTCTAAGCCATCCCTATTTTTACTATAGCTAGAAGGAGAAGCTATAAAACTACTACCCTTGATATTCTATATAGATGATATATTTAAAGGCTTCCTAGATTTTAAGATAGCTTTCGAGTTCCTTAGGGATCACCTACTTCCTAGGCTCTTATAGTCATAGCTAAAGCTATCCTTTAAAAAGTGTGCACTCTTTATAAAAGAGGTCCTAGTGCTTAAAGTAAGGTATAAGGCAGAAGGAAAGACGATAATTAAATTCGAAAGAGTAAGGAAAATCAGATCCTGGCCTATATTATAGAATGCCTTAAAAGTAAAAGGCTTCCTTAAAGCGATATAGATCACTTGCCCTTAGGTAAAGAACTTTGTAAAGATCTCTTAGCCCTTGAATAGGCTTACTAGGAAGGTACTTTAAAAGTGGGAGGAACCTAAGAAGCTATCGTTTGGCCTACTTTAGGATCTATACTTAGGTACTATCGAAAGGAACGGATATGACCTAGAGTTCCTGGTAACTATATACTTAGATGCATCAAGCTTTGCAAAAGGCTATATTATCTTATAGTAAAGACCTATTAAGAAGAAGATGCTTCCTCTCTTTTATAATAGCTTCACTTTTATATAAACCTAGCGCAATTACAGAACCTTTAAAAGGGAACTCCTTACTATTATAGAGTTCTGCCGCAAATATTATTATATATTTAAGCATTCGCAGAAAGGGATAATCTATATAGATTATAAGCCTTTTACCTATTTCCTAAACTCTAGTGCTTAGTATAAAGGAATTTATATAAGATGGGCGTTGGAACTACGTCTCTTAAATATCAGCATCTAATATATTGTAGGAAAGCGAAATAAGGCAGCAGATGCCCTATTTAAGACCATATTCCTAAGGGATAATTATCTTAAGGACTTAGATCTGATTTGCTATAAAGACGAGTAGTCAGACCTAAAGGCATTTATCTAAAGGTAGAAGGATAGTATAAAGGGGTATAAACGCTTAATATAAGCTAGTATCTAAGTCACCTGCTTAATGTTTAGCCTTTCGCAGACTGAGGAGCTTGCTAAGAAGTAAAAGGAAGATATTACGCTTATAGCCACCTTAGCTATACTCGGTAGGAGGTACTATACGCCTTTTTAGCCTATCTCCCCTTATATAGGTTTGCCAATTATACTATCTATAATACTATAAAAGAATCCTTCTATAAACGGCCAGGATATGCTATTATCTTAGGCTATAGAAGTTAAGATCAAGGACGCTATAGAAGTATACTATAAGTTACTTTAGTACTTAAAGGTAGCTTAACTTCTAATCTACTACCAGTTCTTAAAGGACTCTGATAGAATCAGAAAGCGCAGTCTCTAGAGTAAGGCAGCTAAGTATAAATGGGAATAAGATACTCTTTAGTTCTATTAGAGAGGGGTATATAAGACTTGCTTGATCGCTAGATAGGTTATATAAGTCCTATCGAAGGCTTATAATAAAGGTAGGCACTTTGCTATTACTATTACGCTAAGAAAGCTCTGATATATCTACTGGCCTATTATAGTTCGAGATACTACTTTATATATCGTAGGGTGCTTTAAATGCGCTAAATACGGCCTTATATAAAGAAGTAGTCCTTTATCTAAGATTATTATCTTTATGCCTATGGAACTACTTAATGCAGACTTCTATAGACCTTTTCTAAAGCTTTTAAAAGAGTATTGCTATCTATTAATTATTATTAATTACTTCTTACGCTTTATTTAAGTATACCCTTACTTAAATACAGACTCGCTAAACATTAGGAGGTATTTGGATATCCTATTTCAGTCTAATAGTATTCCGATCGGGTTTTACGTCGATCTAGGTAGCCACTTTAAAGAGGCTATGCAAGACTATATAAGAAGGAGGGGAGTGCTATAGGTGAATTCCCCTTTAGCCTTAAAGAAAAGTATAGGAATGAGTAAGAAGGCTATCGATATTATATAGCAAGCTATAGCGAAGACCAGACCTAATTATAAGCTATAATTGTAAAAGGTAGTATTTAAAGTAAATCTTAAAGAAATAGGCTTCTTAGGATACTCCTTTTACTATATCTAGCGAGGATACTAACCTAGATTCGAAGTTGACTTAGCATTCTTAGCTTATTACGCTTAGACAATTTACGCAAATCTAAATAGTATAGGTTTTCTAAAAGGACTATAGGCAGTAGATTCAAATGAAGATGAAGAATAGAGCAATGCTATACTTAAGTATATTAGGAGATGCTAGGACCGGCTGATTAAAGTGAGTTTAGCTTTAGACCTATAGAGGCAGAAGAGAAAGGAGTACTATAATATACGATTCTAAGGGAAGAAGATAAACCTCTCAATTGGATCAATAGCTATGCTCTACGATTATACTACTGCAGGACAGAAGTTGCGACCTTTATAGAGAGGCCCTTTTATTATTAGTAGGAAGGGAAGAGAGTATAAGAGATTATACACTTTAGCCTAGATTAATAGGAAACCTATACCTTACTACTTTCATATTGATCAGCTTAAGCCTTTCTATCTTAGAAACTCCTATCTAGTAACTAAAGAGGAATTAAGGCTTCTGATCTATTAAAATATACGCATAGGTAGATCGATTCATTCTTTGCCTTTAGAGCTTCGTAAGAAGCGAGAGTTAGAGTTAGTACTATAACCTTTAATACTAGGAGTATGGTAGGAGAGTTAGGGGACCTAGGCTATTAGAAGTAGTTAGGTCCGATGTATTAATATAGGAACTAACTGGCGTAAGTTCAAGAGTGCACTTCGCAAGGAGGTAAGTATATATATAGGCAAGGTACCGAATAGGGAGTTTAGGAGCATACGGTTATTTTAAGGCTAGAGTCGAGCCTAGGTCTTTCTTTTAATATATATACTTAAGGGCTGATAGATTCAGGGGCGAATCTGGTTATAGAGGGACTTATGATAGGGATTATATAACTGGCGCCTTTGGCGCACGGACCCTATGGTTATGAGAGCTTCTTCTATAGCTTCTCTCCTCTTCTTCTAGATCAATCAACCACCATTATACAGCTATAGATACATGCTCCTCACTGGGGTCGAATAGAGGCCGTTGCAGAGGTCTAAAAGGGGGTATTTGACCTTAATATAATATAACAATACGCAGTACTGCAAGCAATAAGTGGTTAAAGTGCTTAGAATATCAAGGTGCAGAACCTGGAGGGTTCTGCGCGAACTGTATATATAGGGGGTGGTGGCCTAATAGCCTGAGGCAGGCAGCGGCCTAAGGCATCCAAGGCAACCCGTAGTGATCCGTCACATAAGCAGTAGGGTTATATAATAATATATCGGAGTAATAGCTATATTACTTATCTTAATACCTCTACTTAGACCTTACTTCGATTGACCTATAGTTAGGAAAATAATAACTATCCTTTTGCGCTAATCTAACTCTTAGGTATCTCTTTAAATTAAAAATAATTAATTAATAGCAATCTTTATTAGAATTACTAATCCTACTTATAAGGTAGGACTAGGAGTTAAATTTCCTAAAAGTGTTCCTTTATAAGACTACGTGACTTAACTCGCAGTCTAGGCCTAAGAGTCGATCTAAAAACTTTCCTTTATAAGACTATGTGACTTGATTTATAAGGCAGGCCTAGGAGTCGTCCTTAAGCCTACTAAGCCCCTATTATCTTTTATAATCCTAGTATATCTTTAAATGCTTTGAACTTTGCAACTATCTTTAATAGCTTTATAAATCTATTTGCTATTATTTGATTAGTTAGGATATAGGTAATTAATAACTTTATTAAGATAGGTGATATAGCCATCACTACAATATATTATCATATGACCCTACTGCTTAATCAGTAGGATATTAATACGTATATAGCTATAGGGAAGAAAGGGGTAACCTTCCTTTTCTAACTCTTACCAATATATTAACTATCGACCTCTAAAAGCCTCCTTTACCTACTGCGCCGACTTACTTAAGCTTAATAGGTTATAAGCCTTAGATAGACTAATAATAGATTATTAACTTTCCCTAGAAAGCACTTGCGCTACAACTATTAATAGGAAGTTGAATAAGACTTATAGTAAAAGGCGAGCAATCGGCGAATAGGAGGTATAATTCCCTATTCAGCCAACCTATATTACAAGAGGTGTAATTCCTTGCTCTATAACCCTTTAGTACTGCAAGAGGTATGATTCCTTGCTTTACTATATTTCATAAGAGGTATGATTCCCTGCGTTATAGCCTAAAAACCCTTTTCAATAAGAGGACTTCTTCCCTATTTAATACTTCTATAATACCTACTATTTAATCATTTCGACTTTTCAATAGGAGGAATGCCCTTAACTATTTAATTTATTTGATTTTAATGCAATTCTATTTGAAACGGCAATAGCTTCCGATTCTAATCGAAATACTAGGCCTAGAGACCTCTAACTCTTTTAAAAGAACTGGCAATAATAGTTCGACAATTTAAAGCTTTACTTCAAAAGTAAAGGCATTAAAATAGCGATTCAAAAGATACTTATTAAATACGCGAGAATAGCCCCCTATACTCCCTCTACTAATTCGTCTACTTCTACTTCAATAGCTAATACAACTGCTAAGGATTTGCTAGATATACTAAATAAGCTTAGCTTAAGAGCTTTAATAGATAATAACTAAGAATCCTAAAGGTAGATTTTAAATATGGAAAAGGAGAAGGAGTATAAGCTGGCTTTAGCTAAATGTAAGCTTAAGATTAATAGAGGTTTAAGCAATAAAGACTAAGATTTTATTTAAGTTTATAATAATATAAAGATAAGATAAGATACCTTAAAGGCAAAATACTCTTATACAACTGCCCTTAATACCTAGTATCTACTATAGCAGATCACTTCATTTTAATATAAAAAAGATAAAGATAATAAGGATATAGATATAAATATAGACTCTACTTAGTTTATATTATATAAAGTAAAAAGGAAAGTAAGAGCTGCAGATCCTAAGATAGCTATAACTTTTAAGGAAACTTAGCTTTTTAATTTCTTATTTAATAGCTTCCCTCTTAAGTTTGCTATTGCAAAACAATCTCTTCTTATCTAACTTAACCTTAAGATCTATAAGAAGATCGACCTCCTTTAAACTATTAAGTAAGACCTTAAAGGACGCTTTAAATCGGCAAATGCCGCATTATAAGGCAACGATAAGCCTAAGAAGAGAAAGGAGCGCAGGATAAGCCCTTGAGCTTATCAGGGATACTACTTCTATAATAGTACTTATAATATTACTAATTATAAAGTTAAAAGGCAACTGATCGATATAGTCGCCAACTTTAATATTAAGAAGTAATTAAAGTAGAAGTTAAAAAGCAAACTGCCCTTATCCTACTAAAGGCTATAACTACTAAGGAAAGGCAAAGGAAAAGGAAAAGGCTATTTAGCCAAAACTTTAGCAAATACCTCTAATAATAATAGTAGGTTATCTGAACCTGAATCTACTTCTAATAATTCAAATGATAATTATAATAAGGATGCTTATATCTTAAAAGCCGATCTCTATAAGATCCTTGAATCCGACTGGTATAGTAATACTAGTTATATAGTATATATAACTAATAAATCCTACCTATTTAAAGGCCCGCTTATTAAAATAAAAAGGTACTCTATTAAGGTTAATAGTAGAAGGTTATATATAAACTCAATAGGTATAATAGAGATGAATATTGCTAGTATTTCTTTCCTTTTGCAAAATGTTCTCCTTATACTTAGCTTAAGCATTAATCTTTTATTTAGCTATAAGATCTATATAAAGTTAAATTATATAAAAGTTTTTAATAATCAATTTATATAGTTTATAAATAATAACTATAAAGTGATCTTTAAAGCTAAAATCAAAGATAGACTTTATATTATCTTAAAGGTAATATTATAGAAATTAACTCCTAGGCCAAACCTATAAGTAGATTCCTTTAAGGAAAGTGCACTCTTTACCCTAATATAATTAAGTAAGGATAAGGAAAATAGATAGACTCCTAAGCTAGGATCGTAAGTGAAATTCGCAAAAATGACTCTTAAGCTAAGACTATAAGTAGATTATAAGGTATCTTTAAAGACGACTCCTAAGCTAGGATTATAAGTGAATTTAGTAGAAATGACTCCTAGGCCAGGACTGCAAGTGGATTTTGCAAATTCGCTAATAATAACTCTTAGGCTAGGATTGCAAGTGAAATTCGCGAATTTGTCAAAGACGACTCCTAAGCTAGGACTGTAAGTAGATCTTGCTATTTCTAGGAAATCGACTCCTAAGCCAGGACTGCAAGTAGATCTCGCGGTTTTATTAAAAACAACTCCTAAGCCAGGCTTACAATTAGAAAACGGCAAAACCTTAAACTGCTATTACTAATCCTTTTTAACTACCGATAATAAAGCATTAACTAATAATAAGCTATTAAAGCTATTAAAAGCCGAAAGCCTATTAAAGTATTAGCTAATATATAGAAGATTCGTATATTTAAGGCTAGAGAAATTAAAGGGCTTATATAAGGTCTTGACTTTAAAACAGAAGATCTAAGTACTAAAGGATCGCCTAATATACTAAATTTATAAGCTAATAAAACTTTAAAATCAGATGCAAACTAAGCTTAATTTATAAAAAGATTTAATATTAGCGCTAATATCTATTAATACTATCGGACTATTTATAACTTTAATTAAAGGAAATAATTAATTTTCTTAAATAGTAGATAACTCCACTTAGCAGATATAGACCATTTGCGCTAGGACCAAATTTAAGCTTATAGAAAAGCTAGAAACTTAGAAAGTAATAGAAGAACGCTAGACTTAGTTAAAGCTAATAGCTATTAGGTCTAATAACGCATTAAAGATTAAGGTAAAGCTTAATAAATAGGTAAAATAAAGAATTTATTATAAACTAACTATAATATATAAAGGTTCCTACTAAAATAGCATTACTAAGCGAAGCATCTAATAAGTAGAGACTGACTATTGCGCTTTATTATAAGATACTAACTTACTACTAGAATTCTAAGACCTTATAATTAAAGCAGACGTATACCTACGAAATAGAATAGGTAATAGACTAATAGTTAATAGCACTTAAATATTACTATATAAGGCATATTTTAAATAGAAACTAAGCCTAGACTATATCTGCGTCTTTAAAAGCGTCTACTACTCCTATATTAGCCCAAAGTCCTAGCCTATAAGTATAAAGAGTAAGAAGCTAATAAACTAAGGTAGAAAGTATATATTTATTAAGTATATTAAATAAATAATAAAGCAATAGATAGTATATACGCTAGACCTAAGGCGAGTAATCATATCCTTAGTAGTTGAGTTCGATAAATCTTAAAATAGGAAAGAGCTATCCTTAAAGCTCCGCATACTTAGAGATTCGCAAGGTATACTACTTAATAGTAATACTATTAAGCCGAACTAATAACCCCTCTCTCTAAGCTTAAGTATATTAAATGCACCTACTAATCGATAACCTACTAATCGCCTAAAGGCCGAATAGACTATTCCTATCGTCCGCAAACTACTTAAAGTATAAAATAACTTTAATATTATTATCCCTTTAATTAAAGCACCTATAGTAAAGGATATTCTTAAAATAGGTATAAGTAATAATAAGCCTCTACTATTAGAAAGCGGTTCCTTAGATAATAAGCCTATAAAACCTATAGTTAAACCTACGTCTTTATAGAGGAATAAAGACCTAGAACTAAAAGATACCTTAGATAAATAAGAGTTTAAGCGTATCTAGGCTATAATAGTGCATAAGATCTATAAGCTCGAACTTTAATAAAGCTTTAATAAAGATAATGCGTTCCTAGCTACTAAAAGGATAATGAAAATCTCTCTTTTAAAGACGTATAATAAAGCTATTAATAATCTAAAGAATAGAGTAATATAAAATAAAGCAATCTAAGAGAAGATAAGTTCTCTTATTACAAATGGCATATAAATAGAAGAACTAATGTTAAAGGATATGAACCTAGTTTTAATAAAGTGGGTCTTTATAATTAAGATATATGCAAATAGGACTTTAGAATATTATAAGGCAAGGCTTATAGCTAAGGGCTTCTCTTAATAATATGGAAAAGACTACTTTAATACGTTTGCGCTAATAGTTCATATAAATACCCTTTATATATTTATAATAATAGTAGCTGCTAAGGACCTTGAATGCAGATAGTACGATATTAAAAACGCATTTATTAAAGCAACTATAAAGGAACGGATTTTTCTCTTTTGACCTAATGGTATTCTTATACGCGCTAGCCACTCTCTCTATATACTTTATAGTATTTATAAGCTTAAATAATCAGCTTATAATTAGAACCTCTTATATAGCTTTACTTTAATAGAAATAGGATTCGTTTAAAGCTTAGCTAACCCTTATCTATTTACTTATATTAAGCGTAGAATTAAGTTGCTATTATATATTAATGATATTACTATAGCTGTAAAAATAATTACTTAATTAGATTGGTTCTTTATAATAATTCGGAAACGTTTTAATACTAAGGATCTAAGGGGAATTTATAAGATTCTTAGTATTTATATTATAAGGAACCGCTTTACTTAAGAACTCTAGTTAGATTAAGAATAGTATATTAAGAAGATCTTAGACTAAATAGGACTCTTTGCTTATACTCCTAACTTTAAACTAAAGTATACTTTAATCGAAGGAAAGTATAATAAGTTAGAGCCTACTAATGAAAATAAGTAGAGAGGAGATCTGAAGAAGTACTAATAGGATATTAAAGCAATTATATATACTATAGTATATATAAGACTAGATATCGCCTTTATTATTAAGCAATTTAGTTAAAACCTAAAGGATCCGATAATTTGATATAAAAATGCAGTTAAGCGATTTAAAAGGTACCTTTAATTAATAATTATATAAAAGGTAAGATATAGATTAACGAAATATATAAGCGCAAAGCTTAAGGTATATACCAATTCTAACTAGGCAAATATGAAAGGTTAGAAAAGTATATCTAAAAGCATAATAGTACTATATAGTAGACCTATATTATAAGGAAGTAGGAAGTAGAAATCAGTAGCTACTATAAGTACTAAGGCCGAATATATATTAATATTATCAAATTGCAAGCAAGGATTATAAATCGCCTAAGTTCTGAAAAATATATTGAGCTTAAGTGAGTCGGCGCAGTAGGTAAAGGAGGCTTCTAAAGGTCGATAGTTGATATATTGGTAAGAGTTAGGGAAGGAAGGTTACCCCTTTCTTCCTTATAACTATATATATATCAATATCCTATTAATTAAGCAGTAGGGTTATATGATAATACATTAGAGTAATAGCTATATCACCTATCTTAATACCTTTACTTAGACCTTACTCCGATTGACCTGCAGTTAGGAAAATAACAACTATCCTTTTGCGCTAATCCAACTCCTAGGTATCTTTTTAAATTAAAAACAATTAATTAATAGCAACCTTTATTAAAATTACTAATCCTATTTATAAGATAGGACTAAGAGTTAAATTTCCTAAAAGTATTCCTTTATAAGATTATATGATTTGACTTGCAGTCTAGGCCTAGGAGTCGATTTAAAAACTTTCCTTTATAAGACTATATGACCTAACTCGCAGGGTAGGCCTGGGAATCGTCCTTAAGTCTATTAAGCCCTTACTATCTTCTATAACCCTAATATATCTTTAAATGCTTTAAACTTTGCAACTATCTTTAATGGCTTTGTAAATCCATCTGCTACTATTTAATCAATTAGGATATAAGTGATTAATAACTTATTCTTTATAATAAGGTCGCAGATAAAGTAGTAGGTAATATTGATATATTTCGATCGCTTATATAAGTATGGATTCTTTATAAGTGCAATCGCCTTTATATTATTTGCTTAAAGATTAATATAGTTCCTATCTTATTTAATATACTTAATAAAACCTATATCTTTTAGAACTTAAGCGATTTATAATCCTTGCTTGCAATTTAATAATATTAATATATATTCGGCCTTAATGCTTGCGGTAGCTACTAATTTCTACTTCCTACTTCCTTATAATATAAGTCTGCTATATAGTACTATTACGCTTTTAGATATACTTTTCCGACCTTTTATATTTGCCTAATCGGAATTAGTATATACCTTAAGCTTTGCGCTTATATGTTTTATTAGTTTATATCTTACCTTTTATATGATTATCGATCAAAGGTACCTTTTAAATCGCTTGATTGCATTCTTATATCGAATTGTCGGATCCTTTAAGTTTTAACTAAGTTGCCTAGTGATAAAGGCGATATCTAGTCTTATATATACTATAATATATATAATTGCTCTAATATCTTATTAGTACTTCTTTAAATCTCCTCTTTGCTTATTTTTATTAATAGGCTCTAACTTATTATACTTTCCTTTAATTAAAGTATACTTTAGTTTAAAGTTAGGAGTATAAGCAAAGAGTCCTATTTAGTCTAAGATCTTCTTAATATACTATTCTTAATCTAACTAGAGTTCTTAAGTAAAGCGGTTCCTTATAATGCAGATGCTAAGGATCTTATGAATTCCCCTTAGATCCTATAAAACAGAGGGGAGACAACACAAGAATAGGCCTAAGGGAAGACCTAAAAACAAAAGGAGGAAGCACCACAAGCGGGCTCTCCTAGACAAGATATTAAGAACAAGTCCCAAGTATAAGGTATATTCAGTACTATAGCGACACGCGCTATCTCTATATACAGAAGGTGGCCCTTTTATCCTCCTACCGGCCTATGCCGATTATATAATATATATTATAAGACCTATCTATCTCAGGTCCCTATATATATCCTAAATAATAAAAGTAGTAGCCTTTACTACTATTAGTAAAGAATATAAAACAATATAGGTTAAGGCAATAGTATATCAATTACTAGCAAACCCTAAGTGCGAGAAAACTAATATATTAAAAGGCCTAAACTAAGGCTATATTATTATCAAAGGTAAAAGGAAAAAAAGAAGAGTTTTTTTTTTTTTTTTTTTTTTTATATGCACTTTTCACCTATAGGCCAGGCCTAGGAGTTAGAAAACAAAACTAGCAAAACAAACAAATAAGCTATAGAGTCGCAAAAACAATTAAAAATAGTACTAACCCAAATGTCAATTTTCCTTAGTTCTCTTCAAGGGATAAGGAGAACTATCATTAGATAATACTCTCTTTATAAAGCGCCTACTTCTTTTCAATAGTTCGCTATTAGTATTAGAAGAGTCTGGTCTTAGTATTGTAAAAGCTTTAGTATTTTATAAAGATGCTAGTATAGTTTGACGGCTTCTGCTAATAGGGAGGGAGACTTATATTGTAGCGTTATTATTATCATCTTCTTTATTATTATTATCATTCTTTAGAAAGTCATCTACTATTAAAGGAGACGCAGTAGGAGATTCTATAGCCACAACTTCCTTAGCCTTGCCTTTCTTTAGATTAAGTCGCAGGCCGGGCCTGGGAGTCGTATTAGGGGTTTTTGCATAAGGCTTTTTAATGCTATACTTCTTAAGAAGAATTGTCTTATTAATCATATTATCAGCTTTAATATTATCGTTAGTGCCTTTCGTCTTAGCCTAGGATTTGTTGCTATATAACTATAGTTTTAGTTGTTGCACTAGCTTTTAAGTATTAGTAAAATCGTTAAAAAGTTCTTACTTGTATTTCTTTAGATATATTATCAGTTGTACTATATCCTTTGAGAACAACTCCTTTATAGCTATTACTACTAATAGGTTATTCCATAATCTTCTACCTATAAGGGCCTCTGATAATAGACCGTCTTTTATCATCTTAAGGGTTATATAGAACTTTGCAAAAGATTCTTTAGCTGCACCCTATCTTATTATACTTAGTCTCTTTATGCTAAGTGAATTAATAAGGAAATCTTCTAAGTTAGTGCCATTCTTAAGTGAATTATTACTAATAACTTCTGTATAGTTATTGCTAATAGTCAAAAAGTCGCCCTTTCTAGGTTCCTGTTCTGAATCGAGATCAACAAATGTACCTTATCTTATAAATACTAAGAATAGAGTAGTATTATTTAAAACGTATTCCTTTAAGACAATTTTC
Source organism: Diplocarpon mali (assembly GCA_024741835.1). NCBI lineage: Eukaryota > Fungi > Ascomycota > Leotiomycetes > Helotiales > Drepanopezizaceae > Diplocarpon > Diplocarpon mali. The sequence goes on along the minus strand of JAENRP010000375.1, from coordinate 16,947 downwards.
TCCTTAGTATTTAGCTCTTTTCATTATATAGCGCTTTGCGCTAGATTTAATAAGATCTATTAAGAGTTCTTAAGACAATAGGGTATAAGTGTAGATAACTCGTAAGACTTTTCCTATATAGCAAATTCTTTAGTCGATTATTTTACAATAAGAATCATATAATAGTCAATAGTTCTATTATTAGGGGAATTGACCTGCAAGCTAGGCCTAGGAGTCGATTTAATAAATCGCAAGTTGGCGTTAATCTTAATAGTAATAATTCTCAAATAGTAGTTAATACCTATAAACTATATAGGCTTAGGATACGTTACCAACTTGTATAAAGACTTATAATAAGTTAATAGCGCATTAAGATATAGCCTATAGTGCATTCTCAAAGTCTATTGTATTAGGCTATACATTATATTATAGAGAAATGCAAAGGGGAGCGAAAGTTTTTTATCAGAATTCCGAAAATGATGCTAGTACATTTCCAATTCCTCTTATACTAATATTAAAAATGAATTCTTTCTACAATAGCTAAGGCTATATATGCGCATAGCACTTAGAAAGGTATAGCTAAGCAGCTTAGGCATATTTAAGAAGCCTTTACTGCAAAGCAATGTTAAGGTATTATTAGTTAGTATAGTCTTATACCAGGCGGGGGTCCAAGCGATATTATAGAATAATTTAAGGGCCTCAGGTGCTACTCGGAACTTAGAGAAACCTAATAATATATCTTTCTTAACCTAATTAGCCATTCTATTACTAGTAGCCATAATTGCATAGTTTTTAAGGTATAATAAGAATAGTTTTGGATTAAGAGCAGTATAAAATTTATAAATATTAAATAATACCTCTTTATTAGTAATGCCTATTAATACTAGTCTATAGTACAATATATATTATCATTTATAAAGGGCATAAAATTTCTTAAAATGAAAGTCTCCAAACATCCCTATTACGAATTTACTTAAGCGAGTCTTCATTTCTAGTGTCACTATAACTCTGAATCTGTCACTATACTGCAGTATTATCTTAATATTAAGGGGGACTTAACAACATTTTATAAAGATCATTATTATAGTATCTTTAGGCTTCTCCTTAAGCATATAGTAGTCGCCCTTTGATTTCTTATAGTCGATAAAGAACTATATGATATTATCTAAGGTAAATTTGTCTTATTACAGTTTTATAATCTATTTAACAGCTCTTGCCATTACCTCTTATATTAATAAAACATCTCCCTAGTTTTCCTTCTTCAAACGCTTCATTATAGACTTATAGAATTTTAAAACAAACTTTTGCAAATCTTTAGGAAAGGTCTGCATAATATCAGATATATCCTTTTTAGTATTATTAAAAATTTCTAATACATTAGTAATAAGGCCGTCTACTTCATCCGTTAGCTCATCTTCCAAGTCTATATTATTACGTATTCTAACCTATAGGCCGGGCCTACAAGCCAGTTTCTTTACTACTAGTATACAAGGTATTCTAGGCATTTCTAAAGACAGTAATTTAAATATATCTAAGTCTAATACTTTAGGGTTATAATAGTTAGCAGTTTGTATTTCCAGTGTTATAAGTACCTTATGCTTATAGACTTCTTTATCATATGCTAATTCCACCTGTAGGCCGGGCCCGCGAGTTAAATCGCGCTTATCTATTAATCCTGCCGCAGGTAGTAGTAGCTTTAGGGCAGCAGGCATAATAAATTCCTATCTCTCTATTTTATTATCGAAGTAATTTATAGTATATTCAGCTAGATATATTATCTTTTCTTTTATAATAAGTAGACCGCATTATAACTATTACAAGCCGAGCGTATTTAAAACAGTTTAGTTAAGGAGTGTAAGATTATTATACCAAGCGGGGCTATCCTTTATAATTTGAATAGTAGAGTATATAATAGTGCTTAAGAATCTAATAAATTTTCTGCTTTATATACTATTTCCTTGCAACTTCTTTATACCTTCTTAGATAGTGAAATGATTTAATACCTATATAGCTTTAGCTACTAGTTAATACATCTCAAAAATCTTGCCGAGTCCTTGCAAAGCATTGTTTATAGTAATATCATTTATAAAGTAGCTCTAAAAGAGTGTTCTACGTATTCTACTTGTAAACTATATTAGTCTTTTCATACACTCATTTTTCTTATCTTAGTTCTTTTAAAATAAGTCAACCGAATTAGTATACCTTTAATACTCTTGCAAAAACTTTTCATAATTAATACCTTTGCTTTAGAGTTCCTTATTTAAGAAATTATCAAAACCTAAGAATCCTTCCTTAATAGCAGAAATTCTATAGTTAAGCACCTTAATAGATGAATTCAGGAATACCTACTATTTAGTCTCACCTAACGTTCTATAGGTGCTTACTATATCTTCTAATGATCTTAATGACTTACTATCCTATAAGAACCCTCCTTCTAATATTAGTTTATTATTAGTAGTGCTTAAGGACTTGCTGCCTAAGGCAACAACTGATATATTCTTCTTAAGTATGGCCTTTTTACTTATAATTAGTAGTGCTATAATGAATTATTTAGCAGGAGAGGTAGCTTTAAATAAAGAGATAATTATTTAAAAAAGATTAATAATATAATAGGCTTATACTTAAAAAGATTGATAATAGAAAGATAATAGTAGTAGTGCTAATATTATAGGTCTAATAGGGTTGAAAAAAGAAGTAAAAAAAGTAAAATCGTAGTGCAGGAAGAGGCTTATTTATAGAGTTTAGAGTCGCACTAGTGCATAAAGGAAAAGTAGGCATAAAGAGGCTAGAAGTAGGAACAAAAGTAGGGTATGACATATATAAGGACCCACAATTAGTAAATGATAATTCTTCAAAGGTAAGGATGATATTTCAAAGGTAAGCGTTAGAAAATTGCATATAAAGGAAATAATCAAAGGATAGATTATATAAAGAACGAAGTAGTATAAAGAATATATATAAAATAGAATAATAAATAGAGAATAAAGAGGTGCTAGTATATAAGAAGTAGATAATCCTAAAAAGATTCAACTCGAATTCGTAAGTTCTCTAAATGGTCTTCTCTAAGGGTAATAGGCTAGATTCTCCAGATTGCTTAACTCAATTGTCGATTCTATTATCACTTCAGAGTCTTCTTCTCTTGCGTTAGTTCTTACCTCTTAGCGTTTTCTCTAATTCAAGTGACTAAGGTTTATCCGAACCATCTTATAGGCTTAAGCCAGCCGAGTCCAACCTCACTTATAAGCTAGGCTCGCGAGTCAGTCTTAGCGTTTCTAAGCTTAAGGGTAAAAATAGGAGATTAGTTCCCAAATCAGGGTCTAATACTATGCTAGCGTCTTAGTTTGTCTCTTTTCCGAATTTTCTTATAATAATGCCTTTATTAATTAATACATTAAGCTCTTAGATAGCATTTACTTTATTATATTATCCTTAAGACTTAAGTCTATAAAGAAGCAACTTAGTATTTATAACATTTGTCTAAGCCTTAATAAAGGCGTTAAAGAGTTTTTAATTATATTCTATAAAGTGGATTTTCAATTTGTCCTTATTAAAAAGGAACAACTCCTGTACTTCAATTATAATAGAAGGATCTATCTAAAAGCGTCGACTAATAATAGCTTTAAAGAGGCTGCTGCAATTCTCAAGATGAAAAGCTGCTTTAAAAGGTGCAGTAGTTCTACTTATATTAATCTATTAAAGCATTAAAGGTTGCTTTAAAGCAGAGACTGAAAAGATAAGATTAGAGATTTAAGTCTTATTTTCCAAGGTATTCTTATTACAAATAGCTATATAATTATTGCAAAAGGCTATAAAGCCACCAATTCTATAAAGTTTATTTAAGCGCATTTTAAGAAGGTGCCCTTATTTCATTATTACTATAATAAGGTTACTATTATTAGTAATAGGTCGTAAGATCTCTTTTTACTTTATTTTTATAATTATATAAGCTAGCTGAGATTTTAAACCAAGTACTTAAAAAGTCTATCGACTTATCTTCTTCGCAGATAGAGTAAGTTTTATATTCGACTAAGAGCCGACCTACCTATTAAGGCTTTCAGAAGATGGCCCTTGTCCGATTAGTAGGATCTGATAATCTAAGACTTGCTTTCTAATAAAATTGACTTGCGAGCTAGGACTATAAGTGAAAATTAGAATTTCTTTATTAGTAGCACTTACATCCCTCTTTATTAAAACAACTTGATTATAAAGACTAAGGCCAATCAATTAAAGAGGTTTAGGATAGGCCGTAAGCTAATAAGCTCTTCTACTTTTTACTATTATAGCTAAGAGGTAAAGTCTATAATGCATCCGAAGGACTTATTAAGTAAGACTGAATATTATATTATAAAGAAAATAAGAAGGTATAAAGGTCGTATTATCTATAAGGCAGAAGTAATAAAGGTACATCTCTACTTCTTATCTTATAATAGAGAGGAATATACCTATAAAAGCACTATTATTAATAGTAAAATTATCAGTTAGGAAGCGGCATCTAAAGGGTTTAAGCATCACAATTAACCCTTCTTCCTCTATTTCCTCTTGCTATTTATTGCTTAATAATATCAAAAAGAAAGAATTATTCTATTCAATCGGCTTTAACGCCTTTAAGGCTTTAGGATCAGCCTTAAATTTTATAGCACTTAAAGATGCCTCTATTATTAATAGATTAGATTTGCATATCCTTAAAGAGATAAAGAACTAATTATCAAAGTAGATTAGAAAAAGATCGATATCTTCTATTATATAAAGAAGTTTAAGGTATTTAATAGTTTTATTAATATCAAATCCTTTATAATTAAGACTATAGTAAACCGAAAGAGAGCGAATATAAAGGTCGCAAAGTCTTCTCCTTTCAATTTCTACACTAGGAAGATACTATCGAAAGCAAGTCTTTATTATAAAGGATACTTAAATATTATATTATTCTCTAAGCTTAAGGTTAAGAATAACCGATTGAGGCATATTGCTATAATTACAAATATCCTAATCAATAGATTCCTCTTTGCGTTCTCTTTCTTATAAGATAAAATAGTCTTGCTTAGCATCCGAAAGACTAGGTTCTTAACTTTTATAATTATTAAAGAATTAAATAATATCTATAAGGGCGAACTTATCTAAGATAAGCTATTAAATCTATCTAATAGCTCTTTTAATCGTCTTTAAAGTAGTAAGAATAGGGTCTTCCCTTATATTATCATTTCTAAAACAGTTATATATAAATATAAAGAAGTTAAAAACTAGCTCCTTTAAGTTATTAAGGAAGGAGTTTAAGTAAGCGTATAATCCTTTGGTTTTAAATTGCAAATCAGCTAAAGTAGCTATTAAACGATCTATCCTTTTTAAAGGTTAAGCTAAAATAAGTCGTTTAGCTAAAGGAGAGTCCTTTAAAGATTCTGAAAATTCTAAAGAGGCTATATTAAGCGTTTAAGCAGTTTATTCAATAGCAGTTTCTAGAATCATTTTAGTAAGAGGTAGGTTAAGTCCAGTTTTAAAATTCTCATTTCTAACTCCTAGTCTAAGACCGCGAGTCAAATCATATAGTTTAGCACTTATTATATCTTTAGATTAAGAAGCGAATTTTAAGGCAGGCTTAACCATAAATAACCAATTCCCTTCTTTATTATTAAAGAAATCTTATCTAAACCTTAATATAAGAGTCCAGTTCTCTTTTAAAATAAGCAAACTATAAGCAAAAGCGCAGAGCCCTAGTATATTAATAATAGTGCTATTAGGTAAGGTAATATCTATAGCCTAATTTGATCTTTTTATAGCCTTATCAGCTGCTATAAGTATTGCATTAGATAGGCCTATAAATCTATAACCGCGAATTCGATTGCCTTAGAATTTTACTACTCCTTCCTAAATAATAAAGAAATTAAGAATCTAAATAGCTCTAGCAGTAGGAGTGTTTTCCTTAAGAATTTTTAATAACACTTATCTTCTATTATTAGAATCAATATTTATTAAGAAGCGCAAATAAAACAAAAGTCCTCTCTTATTAGTAGCTAAATTATCCAATTATCAAATAGATTCTTCTCTTTTATCTTAATCTATTTTAAAAGTATTAGCCAAGGTTATATATTAATCTGCATTAGCTAAGAATTCCTCTTTAGAGATTCCCTTTAATCTTAATTCTTCAGTTAGGAAGTCGTTAAATTAGAGAATTCCAAGGGCCACTTAGGTTAAAAGGTTATTAATAGTATTCGCATAAGCTAAAAGGAGTTTTTATTACTCTATATCCCCTAAGGCTGCGTAAGTCAATTTGAAGTTTTCTAATAATACAATAGCTCTGCCATCCTAAGAGAAGTTTATAACTAGTATTTATTTATCCCCTATTGCAGCAGACAAAACCATTTGTAAGTTCTTTAAAGGCATATTACTTATAAAAGATAGGAAGTATAAATAAGAGAGTTTAATAGGATGCAAGAATTAAAAGGGCATATAAGCTATAATAGGTTTGCTATATATATATTAAGGAAATTGGACTTTTTAGTTTATTATTCAAGGAAAGTAATAGGAATACTATAATTAAAGGCCAATATTAAAAATGCAAAATAAGTCAAAGTAGGCAAGAATTTAAAGTAATCCTAAAAGATCCATATCTTAAATAATAAAAGAGGCATCTTTACTAAAAATATAAAAACAAGGATTAAAGGAAGGTAGGATAATTAATAGGCTAGAAAATCATTTAATATTTCAATTTGCATTCTTCGGATATTTTAAAAATAATAACTTAAGGTCGCAATTAGTTAGGTATTTTAATATTCTTTACTCGCAGGACCGACTTATAAGTTAAGTTGGAAAAATCTTAGTCTTCGTCCAAGGGTTTAAAATTACTTATATTACTATCAATTCCTATAAAGGATTCGGAGGTTATATCAATTTCTAATTCGTCTTCTAAAGGGAATAAAGTCTAATCATATTAATAAAAGCGCTTCAGTCGATTAGCTACAAAGGTTCCTTTAATATCGATTCTATTAAGTTCCTAAAGAGAATAGTATCCCTTTTCTTCCTACTTAAACTTAACCTTAAATAGACTAAGCTATTAATAGTTAAGTTTAGTATTTATAGATATATTAATACTTCTTATAATATCATAGACTAAAACGAGATCATCTTTTTAAATAGGATGCGTTTTAAGTACTTTAAAAGCAGCCTACGCTTCCTTAGCTTTTTCCTAATATTGTTTCTTTTACAAAATGATTTCCTCTATATCTATATCTTAAAGCTTAAGTTATTAGTATCTTATTATAAGCAAATTAGAACAGTTCCGAATTTGACTATAGTCGAATAATCTTTAAATAGGCTATTAGGATTCAAAAGGGAGCTATGCCTCTCTGCTATAGATAAAGAAGAATAGTATAACTCTAATCGGTTTATAGATTATCATTTAATAAGTAAAGAGTATTTTATAAAAGTGTTTTATCTAATCCTTAAATCCTTTGCAAGTAACTTTAAATAGACTATCAAGAATGTTATAGTATCCTTATTCTACTATTCTATTAGCTTTCGAATTATATACTAAGATTTGAACTTATTTAATACCATATTTTTATAAGAAAGCTTTAACTACTCCTTTGTTTTCAAGGCCTCTATTAATAGTTAATCTACTAAAAAGTCTATAGTAATAGACCACGTCTTCCTAAAGGAACTTTGCAATAGATTCAAAGTTAGCAGATCTTAAAGGTCGTCCTTTAGGCTATCCTAATAGGTCTTCCTTTATTAAAATAAAATATATTATCCTATTCTTAATAGTTAATACTTATATAATATCAAGGCTGACTTTATAGAAAAGGCCCAATAGCCAGGTTAGGAATAAGGGATTTTCCTTATAATTAGGTTTTCATTTCTAATAAAGGACGCAACTCTTTACAAAAGCTTTACAGTCTTTAAAAGAGCCTTTCTAAAAGAATTTTCTTAAGAGTTAGTAGTAAGTGGACTCAGCTCTTTAATAGCCAGTTTCCTTATAAATATCCTAAATAGCCTTAGCCTTTAGTTTTTCATTATCTAAGTAGAGTCGTATAAGGAATGAGTTATTACTCCTTTTAAATAATCGTCTTCCTTATATTAAATAAATCAGAGCTTTAGCTTTAAATTTCTAAAAATCCTTAAGAGCAACTATCTTTAGTCGTTTAAGCGTAACTAAAAACTTCGCGATTTCTTTAAAGTTACCTAAGTAGTCAAGTAATAAAATTCTCTCATTTGACTTATAGGCCAGGCTCGCGAGTCGAGTCCCTTTAAGGCAATATATCAATAGATAACCAACTTCGTTTTCTACCCACTTATTAATATCTATTTCATCTTCTTTAATTAAATCAAAGGGATAAGGCCGAGTTCTTTTTAAAAGGCCGTCGGCAGTAGTATTTTTCATTCTTAGAATATATTTAACTTTAAAGTCTATTAGTCTTATCTAAGCAATCCATTTTATTAGCAAGGCTTTTAATAGGTCGCTTGCAGCTTTATTCAATTATTCTACTAGCACTTTAGCATCAGTTTTAAAAATAAAGTAAGTGTTATAAAGGTCGCTTCTCATCTTTTTCATTACCTTTAAAGCGCCTTTATATTCCTATTTAATAGCATTATACTTTATCTCCGCTGGATTTTAAAGACTACTTTCAAAGTAAGCTAAATATCTTTTCTACTAAGTATTAGCTTATTAAAGGATAGTACCCTATCCGATTAAGCTTGCGTTAACTATTAGTATAATTGGCCTAGCGTTAGCTCTATAGTCTATTTTAATCAGATAAGGCGCCTTAAGCAACGCTTGCTTTAGTTATTTCATAGCCTCTATTTAGGGTTTCTCCTATTAAAACTTAGCCCTTTTCCGAAATAAGGAGTAAATAGGTACTACCTTTTTAGCAAAATCCTTAATCCAGATGCGATAGTATACTATAATACTAATGAACGCGCGAGCTTCTACCATATTATCATACCTCTTCCATTTGTCGATTTTAAGTACTTTAGCCCTTTAAGGACTTCAGCCATTAGAATCAGTAATAAAACTAATAATTTCCATTAATAGAAGATAGTATTATAACTTCGGACCGACTATTGCTCCTACCCTTTCAAATTGTACAAGCACCTAGTCCAAGTTCTAAATATATTCTATTATAAATCGCTATATATTAGAGAGAACTTCTTTATAGTTATAGAATAATCTTAATCCTTTTACTCTTATATTATCTATATAAGGGAGCGCAATATTAAGTATATAATCCACTAGTATCTTATAGATTACTTAAACAAATTAAGCGATCGAATTTATAGCCTCTTAAGGTAATCTTATTATCCGAAGTAGCCTAAAAGGGATTTGAATTGCTATTATATCTCTCGATTTAATATTAAGAATAAATTGATTATATCTAAAGAAGAAGTTAATAAAAGAGCTATAGGTTAATCTTATAAATTCATTTAAGAACTTATCTATATTCAAAGGAATATTAGCGTCTTTAACAGTTACTTAGTTCATCTCTACTACTACTATTATTAGTCTATAAGTTCCCTTCTCCTTCTTAGCAACTAAGAACCATTTGTTCTTATAAGGGCTATTATAGAACTTGAGAATACCTTGCTTTAGCCTATCCTTTAACATTTCGATTACCTTTTCTTAAAGAGCTTTAAAGACCTTAAATGTTTTCTTTTACTAAGCTTTATAAGGTATTATCTTAATCTTAATATAAGGTATAACCTCTTCTCAAATCTAGCCAAATTCTATTTAATCAAAAGCTAAGGCGTCCTTTCGATTTGTTAAGGTTTTATAAAGTAGTTTGCGTTCTTATTCTATTAAGTCATCTCCAATTTTCAGCATATCGAAACGTTCTTTTATTAGCCGATATCCGATAGGTTTATTAAAAAATCTGCCTATAATAAACTTATCGAATTTGCTACTTAGCTTTAAAGGTCGAAGCTTCTTATCTTATTCAAACCAATCGTCCAATCCTTTAGGCTTTAAGCTGTTAGAGATTCCCTAATCTACCAGTTATACTTTATTAGCCTTACTTTTATATATAGTTCGAATATTAGCTAGTACTATACTTCTCTACTTCTTTCCTTTTTTATTAAATCCTATAAAACGGTCCGAATTTTCCTTTTTAAAAATAAATAAAAGATTTTCTAAGTTATCAATTTAAAGTGTATAAATAGAAATATCATTAGTAATTTTATTATTTTTCACTCGCAAGTCTAGCCTATAAGTGGTTTTTAAATTTTTTAAAATAATTAATAAATTATTAAAATTTATAAAACAAACTCTCTTCTTTACCTTATTTTTCTTTTTTCTTAATTATTAAGCTAATAAAACGCCGATTATACCAATTTTCAAAATTCTAGATTTGACTCCTAATCTAGGACCGTAAGTCAAATCGCTATTATTCAAAATTGGCAAACTCACCTTTCTTTTACTATAACTCCTCGCTAAGTGCCTTCCTTTACTAGCATTAAGCCTAGCCCTTATATTAGCTAATCGTTTCCTAAAACCTTATTTTAAAATTCGGCTATATCTCTTATAATAACCATTTGTCCTTTTAAGGATCGATCTATATTCTAAAGGCTAACTTTTATAAGCCTATCTTTAAGATAGTTAAATATTAATTAAGATTTTAAAATAAAAGGCATTTTTAAAAGAATATTATTTAAAGAATTCTTTATTACTAAAAAGTCAATATAATTAACGATTCCTCTAACTCTAACCTTTACATTTTTCACTTATCTATTAAAATTGTATTTTAATCTAAAGATAGTTAAATAAACAAAGAGTCAATCGCTAACGATTATCAATTAAGCTATTTCCGCCACTTTTCTAATTATTATATTAACTTCTAAACTATAATTAATTAGAGCCTTTGCTTTAATTAATTCTTCTATAGAATAAATAATAATAAGGCTTTTTATCGCAATTGCTAAACAATTTCGATTAATATTCTAAGATATTAAAGCTATTGCTATAATATTATAGTACCTTTAGGTTCCTTTGTCTTTTATAATCTAAAGACATTTAATTAAGGCTAAGTGCTTTTTAGAGTTCTTTTATATTACAATTTTCATTTCCTTATTATTATTCAAATCTTTAAAGGCAATTAGAATATGCTTTCCTAGCACTTTATTAAAGCGTCCAGTTAAACCAAATAGGTCTTTAAATGTAAGATTAATTTGCTAAGCTATAATATTCTTTATAGCTTTCTCTATTGCAATTGAACTAGCGTATTTATTAATGAATTTCTCCTATTTTAACATCTATCTCTTTTGCTTAAGGTTAAGGGTCTGCGCAATAACTTCAACTTCTTAATCTTTAAGCTTAAAGCTATCTTTATCTATTATATCTCTAATCAATTCGTTTGCCATATCGGCTTTATCCTTGTCTACTGCGGTTCTAGATTATTAGGTATCTTTTAGCATTTGGACTCTATATTAAGATTCCTAAGTTGCACGCGTTAATTTCTAGACTTTAGCTAGTTTTATTAGTATTAAAAGAGTGGTAGATCTAAAAGGACGCCGAGTATTCTAAGGATTTCTAAATATAAAAGTAGCATTAATATCAGCAGATATATTATTATTAACCTATCCTAAGATAGAGATGCCTTTAACTTCTATAGCTATTTAATCAAAAGCTAGGTCCTTAAGAACTCCCTTAGGTAGGTTGCTAATTGGACTAATATATATATAAGTTGGAATTTTAGCATTTATATCTATAATATGCTATCGTTCGACTAAATTCTCGTCCTATTTCGTACTATATATTATTATTTGAATAGTTTATAACTATAAGCGATTCTGGTGCTTTTTAATAAGGATAGCTTCTAGCCTAAGATCCTTAATGCAAAGCATCCCATACTTATTAATATATATAACCCTAGTATTAATAAAACGAAGGAAAAGAGGGCAATCGTTATAATACTTATATAAAGTATAGTTAGGTTCTTTATTATTGCAAAAGTTGCAAGTTAATCGTCTTTTATTACTATTTCCTTAGTATCCTATAGTATTAATATTAGCAAAGTGCTAGTTAGGATCAATTCCTCCTTCTTTAGCCAGCTATTACGTTCTTATATTAGCTGATTATTCCGAATGATAAGAAGTAAGAGCCTAATAATAGGAACCACTAAGTTGGCTTATAGTAGCCGAATTTTATCTATTACTAAACTAAGGAATATGCTATTTTTCCTATAAGAGATTATTAATCCTAGTTTCTAAGCTTTAGATTCAAAGTTTTGCAAATTAGGTCTTAAGTTCCTTAATTCTAAGGTTAGATCTTACTCCTAAGTTAAGACCGCAAGTAAAAGGTATGACTACTAAGTTCTTCTTTACCTCCTTTATAACTTCCAAAGCCTTTGAGTATTCTTAGATTAAGCTCTTAAGGTCTTTAGTATAAGAGGGAGTAAGGGCTTTTTCTTACTCTATAGCATTAATAGTTCTCTTACTAAGATCTGATTTCAAAGCAAAGGCCGAGAATTCCTTAAATAAGGCAAAGGTTATAAGGTCTTACTTATCAATCCTAAAATGCTTAATAATCTTGTTTCAAAGGCTAGTAGGTAATCCGAGTAAGAAAAGGCAGCCTCTTTCAACTTCACTAAGTATTTTCTAGCTGATCAAGGTATTCGACATATAAGTAAAAGTCCGATAGTAGTTTTTAAGTTCCTTAGGAGTATAAGTAACTAAAACAAATTCCTTTAAGAAAGCCAGGGTATCGCGAATCTGCTATCTATCAAATTTGCGAAATTCAGATTTAAGGGCCTTAATAAGGAGTTCCTATAAACTATAAGTTTTCCATTTAAGGAAGGACTTAATAATATCCTTACTTATATAATTATAATAGCAAGGAAGTCGAGAAATCATATCCTCTTATATAATACCAAAATCGTAATAAGTTTCCTTATATTACTTAAGGAAATTAGTGATATTAGCGCTTATAAAGTAAGGAGCGCTAGGGGAACCAAGGAAGGGAAAGTGATTAGTAATAGCCCTAAATGCGGCTATTATCATTTTATACTAACCGTCTGGGTTAATAGAATTTATAAGAGGCAAAGGGGAAGCTTTAATATTGTAAGATTAATTGCTAAGAAGAGTACTTCGAAATTCAAAAGGGCTTAAAGAGCATTCAAAATCCGAGTCAATCTTAAAGTGATTAAGACGAGTTTAAAAAGATTCAGACAAAGGGTTAATAAAAAGTTCAAAATTATTATTATTATTAGTATTTTTAAGCGTCGATATTAAAAAAGTAAGTAGTAGTCCTAAGTTATTTAAAGATGTCTTTTTATCCTCTTACTTATAGGCTAGGCTTAAGAGTAGAATTCCGGATTCTGCTAAAAGTTTAATCCGAGTTTGCTAAGAGATTCTAAGTAAGTACTAAATAGCTAATAGAAGCGTCGCAACTAATCGTAATAAGATAAGGTTTACTTAATCTAGACCCAATTTCTAAGATAAGATTTATATCTAAGATTCTTTTTAGCCTTTAGGCTAATTCCTATTAGTCTTTAGAATAAAAGGGTCTTTAAAGACGATTCTAAGGCAATTTTTAAAGTTCTATTAAGCTAAGGCGGCTGAATTATCAGATTCGGATTTCTAAAGATTCTAAAGAGGCACTTCCTATTAGAGTTTACGCTTAGTATTACTTAAGTACTTGAAACTACTGCTATTTAAGATTGCTATTATAAGGTTTGTTAAACTTTTTATATTAAAAAGCCGAAAATTCTAAGAATCTTAAAGTTAAGGAAGAAAATAGGGGTTTTCAAAGCAGAGCTGAAAAGGGAAAATCTAAGGTTATTAATAGTTATTAAACGAAAATCAATAGTTCTAAGTAACTAGGCGATTAAAGATAAGGGTTTTAAAGTTGATTAAAATGCTATAAGTGTTTTAAAGACATATTTCAAAGGCCAGTCTTTTATCTATAAACTAAGAGATCGATAAGGTCGTATAAGGATAGAAATCTTAAGAAATCGGTCCTTGCGTAAGTTACTAATATAAAATAGAAGGGAGATAATATAAGAATAGGCCTAAGGGAAGACCTAAAAACAAGAGGAGGAAGCACCATAAGCGGGCTCTCCTAAATAAGATATTAGGAACAAGTCCTAAGTATAGGATATATTTAGTACTATAGCAACACGCGCTGTCTCTATATATAGAAGGTGGCCCTTTTATCCTCCTACCGGCCTGCGCCGATCATATGATATATATCATAAGACCTATCCATCTCAGGTCCCCACAATCCTTGGTATTAAAACGTTTCCGAATCGTTATAAAGAACTAATCCAATTGAGTAGTTGTTTTTATAGCTATAGTAATATTATTAATATATAGTAGCAACTTGATTCTACGCTTAGTATAGGTAAATAGATAAGGGTTAGCTAGGCTTTAAACGAATCCCATTTCTATTAGAGCAGAGCTATATAAGAGGTTTTAATTATAAGCTAATTGTTTAAGCTTATAAATACTGCGAAGTATATAGAAAGAGTGGCTAGCGTATATAGGAATACTATTAGGTTAAGAGAGAAAAATCCGTTCCTTTATAATCGCTTTAATAAATGCATTTTTAATATTATACTATTTGCATTTAAGGTCCTTAGCAGCTACTATTACTATAAATATGCAAAGGGTATCTATGCGAACTATTAGTGCAAATGTATTAAAGTAGTCTTCTTTATACTATTAAGAGAAGCCCTTAGCTATAAGCCTTACCTTATAATATTCTAAGGTCCTATCTGCATATATTTTAATTATAAAGACCCACTTTGTTAATACTAGGTTCATATCCTTTGGTATCAATTCCTTTATCTATATGCCATTTGCAATAAGAGAGCTTATCTCCTTTTAAATTGCCTTATTTTATACTGCTTTATTCTCTAAGTTATTAATAGCTTTATTATATGTCTTTAAAAGAGAGATTTTCATTATCCCTTTAGTGGCTAGGAATGTATTATCTTTATTAAAGCTTTATTAAAGTTCAAGCTTATAGATCCTATGCACTATTATAGCTTAGATATACTTAGACTTGCGTTTATTTAAGGTGTCTTTTAGTTCTAGGTCTTTATTCCTCTTTAAAGACGTAAGTTCGGCTATAAGTTCTATAGGCTTATTATTTAAGGAACCGCTTTCTGATAGTAGAGGCTTATTATTACTTATACCTATTTCGAGAATATCCTTTACCTTATATGCTTTAATTAAAGGGATAATAATATTAAAGTTATTCTATACTTTAGGCAGTTTATAGATAATAGGAATAGTCTATTCGGCCTTTAGGCGACTAATAGGTTATCGATCAGCAGGTGCGCTTAATATACTTAAGCTAAAAGAAAGGGGTTATTAGTTCGGCTTAATAGTATTACCGTTAAGTAGTATACCTTGCGAATCTTTAGGTATATAGAGCTTTAAGGATAGCTCCTCTCTATTTCGAGATTCGTCGAACTCAATTATTAAAGATATAATTACTTGCCTTAGATCTAGCGTATATACTATCTATTACTTTATTATCTATTTAATATACTTAATAAATACACATTCTTTACCTCGGTCTATTAGCTTCTTACTCTTTATACCTGCGGGCTAGGACTTTAGGCTAATATAAGAGTAGTAGACGCTTCTAAAGATGCGGATATAGTCTAGGCTTAGTTTTTGTTTAAGATATGCCTTATATAGTGATATTTAAGTACTATTAACTATTAGTCTATTACTTATTCTATTTTATAAGTATATATCTGCTTTAATTATAAGGTCTTAGAATTCTAATAGTAGGTTAGTATCTTATAGTAGAGCGCGATAGTTAGTCTCTACTTGCTAAATGCTTCGCTTAATAATGCTATTCTAATAGGAACCTTTGTATATTATAGTTGGTTTATAACAAACTCCTTATTTTGCCTATTTATTAAGCTTTGCTTTGATCTCTAATATATTATTAAACTTAAAAGCTATTAGCTTTAACTAGGTCTAGCGTTCCTTTATCACTTTCTAAGTTTCTAGCTTTTCTATAAGCTTAGATTTAGTCTTAGCGCAAATAGTCTATATTTATTAAATAAAGTTATTTACTATTTAAGAAAACTAAATATTTCCTTTAATTAAAGTTATAAATAGTTTAATAGTATTAATAGATATTAGCGCTAGTATCGAATCTTTCTATAGACTAAGCTTAGTTTGCGTCTAATTTCGAAGTTTTATCAGCTTGCAAATTCGGTATACTAAGCGATCCTTTAGTATTTAAATCTTCTATTTTAAGGTCAAGACCTTATATAGGCCTCTTAATTTCTCTAGCCTTAAATATGCGAATCTTTTATATATTAGCTAATACTTTAATAGGCTTTCGGCTTCTAATAGCTTTAATAGCCTATTATCAGTTGATACTTTATTATTAATAGCTAGAAAGGACTAATAATAGCAATTCGAGGTTTTGCCGTTTTCTAGTTGCAAGCCTAGCTTAGGAGTCGTTTTTAATAAAACCGCAAGATCTACTCGCGGTCCTGGCTTAAGAGTCGATTTCCTAGAAATAGCGAGATCCACTTATAGTCTTAGCTTAAGAGTTATCTTTAACGAATTCGCGAATTTCACTCGCGGTCCTAACTTAAGAGTTATTTCTACGAATTTCACTTGCGATTCTAGCTTAAGAGTTATTATTAGTAAATTTATAAAATCTATTTGCAATCCTAGCTTAAGAGTTATTTCTACTAAATTCACTTATAATCTTAGCTTAAGAGTCATCTTTAAAGATACCTTATAATCTACTTATAGTCTTGGCTTAAGAGTCATTTTCGCGAATTTTACTTATAATCCTAGCTTAAGAGTCTATCTATTCTCCTTATCCTTACTTAATTATATTAAGGCAAAGAGTGCACTTTCCTTAAAGGAATCTATTTATAAGTCTGGCTTAAGAGTCAATTGTTGAATATAGAATCATAGCTATACTAGCTAAGTAGGAATAGCTAAGGTGGAGTAGCTATACTAGCTAAGTTGGATTAGAAATCATAGCTATACTAAATTTAGCTATGA